>OY288108.1:97972762-98092762 GCA_958431115.1 Syrphus vitripennis | reverse complement strand
GTCTTAAGCTCGTTTTCCAAAATCCCAAAATAAATGAAATCTGAACTTTAAATTCTATAATAATCGACCTTTTTCGTCGATTTAAAAAAAAATTGATCCTTCCAGAATAAGAAATTTTCAAATTTGTAAGGTATCATTTTTGAAATATATAAAAATTCCATTATACATAGCTAATGAAATAGTAACGAAATTTAAAAAAAAAATAATGCTTGTTACAGGTAATCATTATACATATTCTAAGCAAATGTTGACGCCTGTTGTACGTCTGGTGAGATTAAAGTACTGCGTTGTGTTTTCGCCTAATGTATGTATATTGTATATGTACATATTCAGCCGTATTTAATAGAATTCACTAAAACACCTCTGAACGGGTGAATAGTTACGCAGTGTATAAGCGCTTACTAAGCCTCTATTCAACGTTGCGTAAATCCATATTTAAACAACATTTTCTTGTTTAATGCCTTTGAGTCAGATAAAGTACCAAAAAGAGAAATTTATAACATTATGCCTCAACGCGTTTAGCTTAAAATACCTCTATTTCACATTACATAAACTTTATAAATAACTTTTCGACGTTTAGAGCCATTGTAACTTTACGCAGCCTCTATGTGGCGTTTATAAATACTACTGATTATGTTTCCAATGTACCCATTAAACAAAAAAAAAACAATTTGGTTAAATCCTATTCAGCAAAGGATACGCATATTTTTTTAGTTGTTTTATTTTTCAATTTTCTCACAGTTTTTGAATTTTATTTTATATTTTTAAAGTTGTTTTTGAGAAACCTTTCTTTTTAATTCGAGAATGGGTTAAATTAAAACGGTCAGGAATCGTTTAGTTATTAACTACCTTATACTTACAATGACCCAATTTAAAGTGTTCTTAAAACTTAAATAACTTCCATATAAATTTATCAAAGTACATACATATAAAAAAAAAACAATCCTTTCCCAATAAGGACATCCTTTAATATTTAAAAAGTAAGCTTTTCCTTATAAAAAGAAAGAATTAAAATTCATTGCATATGTACATCATGCATTCATTTATAATTGAAAGTTCCCGAAAAAAAAATAATAATTACCTTATTATGAGCATTTTACTGTTTACTTCAAAATAATAGCTGGGTGATGAGAAGCTGTCATCATCAGCTTTAGTATATCGACAATTATTATGCGAACTGAGGTGAATAATGCAACACAGCAAAAAAATCGATGCACTCATGAAACGGACTGCATAATAAACGTCGATCATCCATATGAAAAGTGCATTAATTAATTAATAAATAAAAATACCTACGAATGAATATGATTTTTCTCTCTTGGTTATTATTTTCAAGTGGATTCTGTGATATCTTTCAAAGGATCTCTCTCCTACTGTCATCCATACATAATATAAAAATGATGCTATATCGACGATAAAATGTTGATTTCTACTTTTATCGATGACGATTCAATCAATCGAACATTAAATATAGGTATCTACAACTTTACTGAGTTAAATAAAAAAAAAAAAAGTGAGGTTAGCGGTGATGATAGATATATACGCAGCAGGATAGCAGTAGCCAAGCTATATAGTTAAAATTAAAATCATTGAATAAACTGAGTGGATTCTGAAATTAATTTATCACACGGAAAAATGCATCCATTCTCTGTGTTATGTATGCTATCGCTTACTTCCTCTCATTTATCCAATAGATTAATTTGTATATACCTGGCAGGATGCTCAATCTATACAAATAGAGATATGGATAAATCCTTATGTACATTATTCTACCTTTGATTAATTCACTTTCTCTCTAAACTCGTAAAATACACCCGACTGAAGCACTCTCCCTATTCCATAATATACCGTGGAATTTCTTCAATGCAGCTGTAAACGCCATTGTGATCTTTTGTGTTGATTAAAACCTAATTCCAAATGCATTAGCCACAATTCGCAAAATCACAACATACAAAGCGCATTGATGCATAAATTGAAAATCACTCATCCAAAGAGGATATCTAGCCTGATGATGATGTTGAATAGAAGTTTAAGGATCCCTTTGAAAAGAAAGTTTGTTTTATGGAAGAATTCAAATTCAAAAGCCACACGTTTTATCCATTAAACATCAGAATATATTTGATCGATAAAGTTTCCTATGAAAGATATGCAAATTTAATAAGTAAAACTTATTAGCCACATTACTGTGGCAAGCAATAAAAATAAAAAATATTAAATTCAATTCATACAAATATGTAAAGTTCTTCAGCTCAGTAGTCACATGATTACTTCAAGAAGAAAGATTTCATTTTTGATTCCCTTGATGAGATTGATTTGAATTATCGAAACTCTCAAAATTATTTGAGTTAGCTGCGATGTATTCATGGAGTGCGGTTGCGCCCAGCTAAAAGTTCCATTAAGCTTTGAACGTCGATAACTTTTAATCACAAGTTATCGATTTAAGTTTTATCGTTTGAGTTATCTAAGATAACTTTGCATCAAATCTAGATAAACGTTAAATTTCCCGTCGATAAATTCGATAACTTTTAATCTCGAGTTATCGATTAATTTTTTTTTTAATTCTAAAAACTATGTGAGTTATCTACGATGAATAAATCTGATGGCACCCTAGCTTAAGTTCTCGTTAAGCGTTCAATTTTCTGCCTATGAATTTGTAAATAAGTTGGACGGCGCGGCGGCGGCGGCGGCTGCACCCCAGTTTATGATCTCGTCAAAGTTTGATAACATTTTATTACGAGTTATCGATTTTAGTTTTAAATTTTTTTAATAATATGTGAGCTATCTGCGATGTGGTGGTGCCCCAGTTTAAGGTCTAATAAATTAACAGTTCAATTGTCAGTTCTTAAATTTCGATAACTTTTAACTGCAAGTTATCGATTTTAGTTTTAAGATTCTAAGAATTATATAAGTTATCTGTGCCCATGTTCTGTAACTATCGCATCGATAAAATTCGTCGAGAAACGTTGAAATTTGGAACAAAATTCATTTTATCGCATCATTGGGGTTCTGTAAACTGGATAGGCGATAATTTTATCGCATGGAACAATATGGAATGAAAATCTTTGGAAAGTGCGATAAAATAGTGTTCTGTAAGCTCGAAAAGCGATAACTTTTTCAAGTTAAACGTCAAATCTTATCGCCACATAAAAGAAGGCGAAAAGGAAACATGTCTGAGGCAAGAAAGGTAAGCAAAATAATAAATAATTCATTTCAAAAGTTTATTAATGAATATATATATTTAGAGATGCGCAAGGGTTTCCAAAAGCCAAAAGGATGCTCTTGTCGATTTCATGAGCGAAAACAAATTTTTTTGTAAATGCATCCTGTTGTGCCCTTGGTCAATTTCAAATAATAAATTTATTCCAAACATATTTACAATTATTATTTAATTCAGTTTTGCTTTTATTTTAAATATTCTCAACTACCTACTTAATTTTCTCAATTACTTTATTTTTTTTTTTATTTTATTCACAGAAGATTGACAGTTCGACTTATCGCCTTCCACTGGATATTCCAGTCAGAATGGTTCGCGAATTGAGTTTATCGCGTTCAGTTACAGAAACCCGATTTCTTCCACAGGCGATAACTGAGGAATGAGTTGTTTCATTTTTTAACGATGCGAAAAGTTATCGCCTCAGTTACAGAACATGGGTACTGAAATGTATAAGTGTGGTGGTGCCCCTGCTTAATATCTGGTTAAGCGTTCAATTTTAGTTCGATAAATTTCGATAAATCGTTCTTCTTGTCAATTTAGAAAAAAAAACAACTAACAACATAATGTTAATGTGTTGTTAAGTTTCGATTTTCTTAGTTGTATTTTGTAATTTGTTTGTACTTTATATTCTAGAGTATTTACTTTAACATATGTACGAATTCGTTTCGTGCGATCCGGTCGAGAATTTTATTTCATTTAATTTTGGGTAAAATTTCCATTTCAACATTTCAAAATGAAAAATTAAGATTAAAGTTGAGGATAAATATAACATGGGCACAAAACAATGCATTACCTACCTACCAGAATTAACCTTTGAATTTTTGCACAGAAAAATAAGAAAAACTTGAAGATTTGGTATTGTTTTCATCCAAGAAGATGGTCGTATTAAAATAACGGAGGGAAACTTATTGTACAAATAAAAAAATTTTATTAGTTTAATATTTGGTTTTATATTTTTTCCCCAGTTCAATATTTTTCTATCTGTGATTGAATTTTTCATTTGTGAGGATGGAATTTGAACAATTAAACTTATTAAAATAATTAGTTTTTCGTATTGAAAAAAAAAAGTATAATAGCAAAATATGTTGATCTTATTCCGTTGTTGTCCTTTTAAATAAAAATCACTTAAGTTTGGAAGATTTTTTTTTGCTGTCGATTTTTTCGCTAATTTATGACATTTTTCGCCGGGGCAAAATTGTTTATGCTTAAGAAAAAAATTTTCTCAATAAATTTCATTCATTTAATTTTTCTCGGCTCGCTGGGAATATGAATATATAAAAATTTCACTACTCTTGATTTTTATAAGAATAAATCCAAATATCATAAAAAAATAACAACCAAAACACTTTATGGAAGTGTCTTTATATCGAAATTAATTGAGCCTGTTAAAAAATAAGTCCACTTAAGTAGAGTCCCTGAAATTCTAAAGGATTTCTTTTTTAATGCTCATCAATGGAAAACTCAACATCAAGCACATCACATTCATGAACAAATTGTATCAACAAAAATAAAAAAAGTGCACCCTCAACTAAACACTTAATTTTCAGTTAACTGTCAAGTTAGTTACTATGACACTCTGCATTACATAGCATAATAAACTCCTGCATTCACAAAAATATCCTTTTTTTTGGAGAAGTACCTACCTACCTCTGTTCCCCATACCTGATCCTTTTTTTCGACTCCAAAGCTAAAATAAAAAAAAAAATAAAAAACCCAAATGAAAATTAAATAAAATCCAAAACTTACTTCTGAAGCGGAAAAATGTTTTTCAGTTAGTGTAGTAGATTTACCAAGGACAAACCATCAGAGACATGACGATATCATGATGATGATGATGATGATGATGATGATGATGATGATGATGATGATGGTGGATGGTTCCTATTTGAAGATCCTCACTCACTCTCCCTCTCTCTCTCTCTCTTTCTTTCTCTGTTAATGGAGGCTGTTAGACTATACCATAAGGGGATTTAGGAAGAAAAAAAAAATATGTACAACTTGTCCTCGTCTGTGAAGAAGATATTCCGGTAATTAAAAATATAGGTAAAAGTTTTTCGCTTAAGGATATACACCATAAAGATAGCAGACGAAGATGGAACAGTTGAAAAAAAAAATAAAGCTGAATGTTAACCCTTTACACGACCATCATCCTCATTATCCGCGATAAGGCGACATTTCTCACTCTCTTTGATTTTTAAAATTTTTGTTCATTTTTTTTTCTCTGCAACTCCTTAACCTAAGGTTTGAGTCATTAAATATTATTCAGCAGATAATTATCGTAGCGTGATGATGATTTTTGACTCTGGTGGAATTAAGTTCACGACAGCAGTTTTAACCACCATCACTCGCATCACATTTTTTTTTTTTGCAAAAGTGTGCTGAAGCAGGAGTTTATCTTTCAATAATCCGCATGAAAGATGTTTGAATGAAAGGACTCACAGAAATGATGGGATGGGATATTGGGAAACAGAAGAAAAAAAAAACAAGAAACGCTTTAGATTGAAAACCACTTTAGCGAAAAAGTAGTTTTCGGCAGATTTATAATAAACGCGCCCGACTGATCTTCAATAAAAATTTAACTTCTGCTTTTTGAATTTTCCACTCGCTAATTTATCCAAAGAGTCAAAAATGAGCAAAAGGGTACAATCAGTAATTAATTCGAAAAGGAGCTTTTTCTTTTGGTTGGCTAAAAAGATATTTTTTTTAAGGGGAGGTGGATTGTCAGAAAGGAGGTGGTTTTAGAAATTCTCAGAATCATTCATGTAAATTTCTGCTATTTCTTTTGATATTTTCTCTGTCTGTCTTTTATTTTCCTAAAAATTCTCAAAATATTCTTCCTCAAAAAAAAAAAAAAAATAAATTAAAATTTCTTTCTTTCTCTTTGTTTATTTTTTTGGTTTCTCTTACATCATCCTTGCAGTACCTATGGCCGTTACAGAAATTTAGCAACTCAAAAGGACATCATTTATTAATGGAAAAAGGTCTGCAATTTGGTGTGGATTTGGAACGATTTGAAAAGGATGAACCAGCTAAACCACAGATGATTATTACCAAAGAATTGATTTTGGACGATGACGATAAAACTGTTGCTCTAACCGGTGATGATGATGACGATGGTCGTCACAAAGGACACACATTTAAACAACTACAGCATCACAACCAAATATTACGCCAAGCTGAATATGAAAAGCAGCAACGAAGGAATTCGCAAGAGATCACGTTCAAATGGGTAACCAGTGATTGGTCAGAGTGCTCTGAACATTGTGGCTCAGGAACTGGATTGAGGGTGAGTGTTTGAATATTTTTTTTGAAAATATATGCGATCCAGTTTCAAAATACAATCCACATTAATAAGAGACTTGGAAAAATATTTTTTTTTAAATATTTTTTGGGTCACTTGAATTTTTGAGAATCAACAAGAACGAACATTCTTTTTCCTATTCAACACATTTGAATTGAAAGTAACTTTATCTAATGTTTTTTTAATAATTATCAACACAGAGACGTACAGCGCAATGCGTTCAAGTCACACCTGGAACACCATCGACCTTGGACAATACAACAACAACAACTAACGTAATTGTTGACAACGTTGAATGCGAGGATGCTGGTTTGAATATTCCCGACACATTTGAATCTTGTGGCAATGAAGAATGTCCCCAATGGCAAATGAGTGAATGGTCAATATGCCAACAGGCTAGATGTTTTGGCCGCCACACAGCCATACAGAAACGAGAAGTCATTTGCAAATATTCCAATGACACTCTTAGTGACGGATGTGATGAGCAAGAAAAGCCAATCAGTCGACAAGAGTGCTACAATGAACTATGCAAAGGCATCTGGAGGGTTGAACCATGGTCGGAGGTAAGAAGAACGCAATTACCATCATGCGATGGATGACACATTTGTCCATTTAAGTGTGATCTGATGTTACTTAATTGTGTTTTACAGTGTAATGCTCCGTGTGGTCGTCAAGGCCTTAAATACAGAATATTGCAGTGTGTGTGGTATGGTACACGACGACCGGCAGGATATGAGTGCAAACATCAACCGCGACCTGCGGTGATGAAAGTGTGTAAAAGTTCACCGTGTTCTACAAAGGGTATGTACAAATTATTCTCTATGCATAGGGTGCCTAAGCTTTTATTCCTATGAGTTTGGTATTGATTTTGATTGGGTCCTTTATAGATTTGTATTAGGCAGTTTTTTTTTTTTTTTGGACTAATTTGTCAAAGGAATTAACTATTCCAATCAATGCATCAAGAGGATTTTATAAAACGTAGGGTGATATTTGACATCATTAGTCATTTAGGGTGAAAGCATTTTGAAATGAGGGCAATATTACTGACCTTTAATTAAAAACTAAAAAAAACTTTGTCTAAAAGAATCAGTTTTAAAATTTGCTTAAAATAATCTGAAAAATTCAAATTTTCGAAGGAAACATACATATATTTCAAAATGTTTTACATGTTTTTAGTTTAAGTTTTTGAAATTTGCATTTTTACTTTGGTTTGCGAATATTAAAACAAAATATTTCGCAAATGCGTTGGAGGAGCAGTTTTTAAATATTTTTAATTTTCTTAAGAAAGTGCTTAACTGCTATACTATACAAAAAATCACTGATAAAAAAATAATAAATCACTTAGATATTTGCAATTTCTATGACCGAAAATACATTTTGCTAAGCATTGCCAGCTTTGTGAATTATTTTTTTTTTTTCGTAAAAATTTTAATTTTTCTGCCCATTTTATGTACAATTAAGATTTAAATTTATTTTTACTAAGTAAAATAAAATAATATTGCCAATAAACTTGCATATTTTCAATAAATATATATATATAAATACATGTATATATATATATTGGGGTTGGCCGTGGCGCGATGGTTTGCGTGGTCGCCTGTCAACCTCACAGGTCACAGGTTCGATCCCTGCCGTAGTTCTATGTCATGTTTTTATTCCATTAGCATTGATCATTGTTGGGCCGCTGATTTGCTCATTACATGTTGTTCAGGCGTAACACTAACAACATGTGATTGAGTAAATACTTGTATGCCCAACAAATATGACAATGAACAAAATAATGTGAATTATAAAGGAAAATTGACATAAGACACGGCATTCCTCCGCTTTAGCCCAGCCGCCAACCCTGGAGATAAAATCTGAGCCAACCTCCAACTTCAGTCTCAATACCTCACGCCACATACCTTTTCATACACCTTTCCCTTCCCATCCCTATCCTTCACGCCCGCGCTGTGTTGAACAACATATAAAGGGTGCACCATCCCCTTGAGCGCGCGCAAATTATAAAAAAAAAAAAAAAAAAAAAAAAAAACAAATATTCGCAACTTTGAAATTTTTACGAACTTATAATTTTTCTACTTTTCAATTCTCGTTTAAACTGAGTTTGTCTGAATTCTACTCAACATTTACTTTTTTTATTTTGAACTTTCTTCATAAATAGGTTACCAATCAAAAAAATGTTTGAACTCTTTGAAAAAAGATTTTATAAATGAGGCCTACAGTGCAATAGTGGCGTAACCCATTTTTTTTTTCAAAATTGAGTTTTTCATGAAAATGGGTCTCTCAATATTATCTATTTTAATACAAAAATAGTTTTATGCAGCTATCTACACTCAAAACCAGATGGCACTCAAAAAAGTTTTATTGCACTCAGAAAATTGGGTCTTTTTTTTATATTATTTAGAGAACGTACATTCTGTTCAATGTTGGGCCAAAAACAGTGAAAGCACTGTTGTGCCAATTTTTGGTATCCCACCCCGATTTTATGGTTGAAGAAATGGACCATATATTTTTAGTTAGTGGCCATTCCTATTTGCCATGTGGCCAAGATTTTGGTGTAATAGAAAAGAATACAAAATTTTATAAAGATATATTCCTCCCAGATGATTGGGTTAACGTCATTTCCTCGGCCAGAAAGAGAAACCCATTTGAAATTGTGAAAATGACTTCATCTGATTTTTTTTCTACAAAATCTCTCGAAGAAAATATCACAAATAGGAAAATGTCCATTTCAAATTCCAGGGTTGAATGGCTTAAAACTCAGTAGTTAAATTTCGAAAAATGAAATTGATGTTTTACTCGAAGAGGTAAATGTAAAAAAGAGTCAATCCGTGGATATTAAAAAACTCAACCAGCTTGAGGAACCTAAAATAAATGATAAAAAAAGAAAGACCTAATTGAACTGTTTCAATTTATAACACCAATCCATCACTTTTTTACAATAATCGAAAAATGTCAACAAGTGTTCCATTAAAAAATAAGCAAAAATGTACATATATATTTATGTTGTTAAAATATCAACTATGAAAGAAAAAAAAAAAACAAATAATAAATTTGGCGTAACCTTTCTTTTTTCTTAATTTTTACAGAAAACCATGAATGCAATTGTGGCGCAACCCACTTTTTTTTCAAAACAATGTTGAATTTAAAAATCTTGCCCTACAAAGTATGTTTCAAACTCTTCCACGTTTTTAGATTCATCAAAAATGTCAAAGGGAAAATACAAAAAATGTTTAAAGAAACCCTGTTTCTTAAATCTCTCGTAGCTCTAAAGTGAATTTTATGGGTTACGCCACTATTGCTCTCATGGCCTCAAATTGCTTTTCACATTTTTTGTTGCCATTTTGAAAAAAATCAACAAAATGCAACTTTTACCTACAAATTTTGTAATATATAAAAATTCCAAAAAAAATTAGGAGATTTTTCTTCATAGAAAAGATTGCTTCAAATTGTGTTGCCATTATGCATTCTACAAAAAAACATACATTACACTAAACTCAAAAATTATAAAACTAATTAATAAATTAAAAAAAAAATATTCAATCATTTTTTAAATTGTTTTCACTTTATTTTTTATTTTTAGCTCGTTGCAAGGATTCCTCTCGCTATTGCAAAAATGTCCACTCAATGGGTCTCTGTCGATTACATCGTTATCAAGAAAAATGCTGCAAATCATGTAAATTCAACATTTTTTAACATCAGCAACAGTTTCAACACCAACAAAACCTGAAATAAAAAAAAAATAATTCCATTTAACCTCCAAAAAAAAAATATAAATAATAACTAAAACTATAAGTTTCCTTTCTATAAGCAAATCTCTATGTTTTTAAAACATTTCGCATGGAAGCTAAAACCCGTGTAGATATCCATTCAATTAAATGCTTAATTGTTAAATTAAAAAAAAAAAACACAAAATTATCTACCATTACCTACTCACAACCCCAAAAAAAACTGAACAGAAATTATAAATAAAAATGCGACAAAACAACAAAAAGTTAAACAACTAAAAACAAAAAATAACGAAAACCAAAAAAAAAATTAAAATTAAATGAAAAAAATGATACGAGAAAACAAATTGCAATTATAATGATATTATCGTTATTATTAAGAATGAAAAATGTTTTTTTTATTTTTAATGTCTAAGCTTTGTTAAACAATAAAAAAAAATAAACAAATTATATATAAATATATGATAGTCGATAAAAATTCAATACAAAAAATTACTATACATAAATAAAATATATTGAACAAAGCAAAAACATGGTAGACGAAATAAACAAATATAAAGTATTACTTATAATTAAAATAAATATATTATATAAAAATAGCTATTTAATATATTGTACATACATACATGCATATATGTGTGTATATGTTAGTTAATATGAAAATTAAATTACCATAATAAACAATTTTTTATATGCGAACAAACAAAATGAAAAATAAAATTTAAAAAAAAAATTTATTATATTTTATGTTTATATAAAAAAAAAACTAATCGCAAGTTCTTTAAGTTTTTTTTTAATTATTAGAATTATTATGATAGCAATATATTTGAAAAAAAAAATTATTTTTAACTTAAGCTGATTATAATTATTGTTGAAATATTAATTCTTGTAAATACTAGAAAATTTATTATGTATAAGAAAATTAAGATGGGATGGAAAATTTAAATAAAAAAACATATAAAGAAAGCGCTCCCAAAAAGAAAAAAATCTGACATAAATACCCCGCCAATATATAAATGGTAATAATTTACCAATAAAACAGACAAAAATTAAATAAAATAAAACTAAATTCAGTTGCAGCACAAAAAAAAATATAAATAAAATAATTGCAATCTTCCATAAAACCCATTTATCACAAAAAAAAAAACAAGTATATCTGCTATATCTGAAATATTGTTAGTCATCGAAAGAAAAAAGGATTCTAGGTACCTGTAATTAGGAGGACTTTGCAGGATGCAAGAAAATCTCTTAATTACTGTAAACTAGCATTTACATATATAAAGCAGTCTATACATACAACTACAACAACTAAATTCAAAAATAAAACGAATAAAAAAAACAAACAAACGTTTTAATAGTTAATTTAAATTTTATGTAAATACAAAATCTATGATTAAAAATATATATCTATAAATATAAATAATAAGGTCCTGTACAAGGAAGTGTAGTTATATACAACACTGAAAAAAAACACATACATACATACAACACACATACAATACACACCACAAAACAATAAACCACAGGCACTCTGAGATGTAAGATTTTTGCAGCCATTCTTTTCGTTATATAATTTACAAAAATAAACCAAACAAAAAAAAAATAAACAATATATATATAAATAAAACTAATATTATAAATAACACCATGGTGATGAAAAATAAAGGATGGAATTTATTTTGAAGAAAAAAAAAACAATTGCGTTTTATTTCAAATACGTTGCACTTATTTGTGAGAATTTTCGAAATTCTTGCAATCTCATTTAAATTTAAAATACATATGTACATAAGAAATACATACATACATATTTAAAAAAAATTGTCACTTTTTAAACACATTTTTATTAGAGATTTACTTAAAAAAATTGTTGAAAGGTTTCTCATATCTTAAACCCAATCAACGCCAACGTTTGGAATCATCCAGTTGTTCAAAATTTAAATTATAAAAAAGTTTTTTTGTTTGATTATTTTTAAGGCTATGTACTTTACCACTCAAAGTTTTTTCAAAAAACCTTATTTTCAAGAACAACTAATAGTTGCAAGTTTCTTCTTTAAAATTCAATTTGAATTTTTCTAATATCCCTTAAACTCTCTGAGTTAATACCTTTTAAATAAATGTACCTCTCCGACATAAGCGTTAATTTTTAAGACACTTTTATGTGTACTTGTCCTACATAACTAGTCAAAAAAAGTAAAAACATATTAATTTAAAAAACAGTAGCAATACCGTCAATTTCATGTTATAGCTCGTTTCAAAGACAGAAATCTATTATTTAATGTTTTTTTTCTTAAATCAAACACTAGAAGTTTCAAAAACTCCTCCTATTGTCAAAATTAAATTCATTAATTAATTTTCAATCAATCACTGAAAACTAGATGTTCAAGATATTTGAATTCGCTAAACCACTGCAAAGTAAATTTTCGCTCAACCAAAAGTCATTTCTACAAGGTGAACATTTTTGAATTGACAACTCATTCATTCAATACCATACGAAATACTTGAAATCACGGAAATAACAGGTGACCATAATAAGCACCAATGTCCGATACGATGTAAGGATTTAATTAAATTTACCAACAAAAATCAAAACTCAAAAAATCGCAAGAAATCCTATTGAAAATTTACGTCAAGATACCAGGCAATCATAATTATCAGCAGCAGCTATTTTACTTACTTAAAATGTATTCAAACTCCTTGAATTATGCAATAGAAATTGCATCATTCAGTTTTGGTACAATTCGAAGGTAAGTGATTTTTGTTGCATACTTTCAGTATTTCTTATTGAATTTGAAGTGGTGAAATATTATTATTATTATTATTATTATTTATTTATCTCTACATAAATGTACAGAAAAATACTTAAAGCTAATAGCTACCAGGGCTTCTAGCTGAAGATAAAATATAGAGTTTAAAATGTATAGTTTAAATGTCCAACTATGGGGGCGGCCAGAGGAGACAAGAACAATTGTTCAGGCCTCTACTGACCGCCCCCAAGAAGGGCTTGATACTATGATAAATTTAGATATAATTAGATAGATTTAAAATTTTTAGCAGTTTGAATACATTTTTTATGTTTTGTTCGGAAGGAACCAAAAGAAGATGTTTCAAATTGTTGTTAAATAATTTATTACAAATTTCATTGATTTTAGTACAATCCGTCGTTAGATGATTGATGGTAAGTTGTAGATTTAGTTGGCAGAGGTGGCATGTCGGAGGAGGTTCTTTGTTAAGAAGATAGCTGTGAGTCAGTTGGGTGTGTCCGATTCTCAATCTGATGAAGCATTTATTCATAGTTGCAGTTGTAGTTGCGGGATAAAAAGCAGGGGTTCGGTGTTTATTGATCGAAGAGTAATGGTGATTATATTGAGACCAGTCCAGTGCTTTATGCTGCTGCCAGTAAAAGGTGGTCAAATTGAGAATATCTTTTTTAGTAGGTTGATATTGTGAGATTTCCTGATTGTTGTTTTTGGAGGCTATTTTGGCTTCTCGATCTGCACATTCATTACCATTTAAACCGATGTGACCTGGTACCCAGAGGAGTTTTAAGTGGGGTCCTAGCTTGATGACGTTATCTCTTGTTTTGCTAATGATAGCTGATCTGTTGTTAACGTTTTGGATTGCAGTGAGAGTTGAAAGACTGTCCGTGCAAATCACAGTATTCTTTTTATTTTTGCTAGCAATTTGAGTGGCTTTTAATATTGCTAAAGCTTCGGCAGAAAATATTGAAAAATAAGACGGTAATTTTTCAGCGGAAACTAGGCGGGAGTTTGAATCAACGATTGCGAAACCCGTACCTTCTTCGCTCTTGGAGCCATCAGTGAATAGAATAACCCAATGGTTTTCGATATAGATATTGATCAACTCGTGATAATGTTGTAGATATTTTTCTTTCGGTGTTGAGTCTTTTTTAAATCTAGAAAGTTCTATATTGATTGACTCTCTTGAAAGTAACCAAGTAGGGTGTTTTTCTATTTCCAGTTTCTTTACCTTTGGCTCAAGGTCTATTTTTTTAGCAAATATTAAAGCGTTGTAGAGGGCCGATGGTGTTTTAGGAATTTTGCGACGATTTTGAATTTTAACTACATCAGATTGAATTGGTGTGCTGAATGACTCATAGATTTTTCCAACAAGCCTCGAAGTAAGAAACTCTTTTCTCTCCTCAATTGATGGGAAACCACCCTCTGCGAGAATGTTTTTAATTGGGCTGGTTCTAAAAGCTTTGAGGCTAGCTCTTATTGCTGCGTGGTAGGACGATTGTAGGAGTTGGAGGTTGGATTTTGAACTTTTACCATAAATAACTAAGCCGTAATCTATTTTTGACAGTATGATTGATTTTGTTACATTAATTAATGAGTTTGTATGAATAAAACTATTTTTTGAAGCTAAATATCTAACAATGTTTAACCTGGTAGCTAGATTTGTTCTTAATGCTAAACAATGCTCCTTAAAACTAAATTTAGAATCAAATATAATGCCAAGTATACTTAACTTATTAACAGAAGGAATTAATATATTATTTAATTTTATAACAGGACTAGAACATGTATATTTTCTACAAATGTGTAAGTGGTTACTTTTGGCTAAAGAAATTAAAGCGCCCGATAGGGAGCACCAAGCATTTATACGTTCAAGAATTTCTTTGAAGGTGTTTTCAGTGCGAGCATTATCGTTAAATTTTGAGAGCAGGTATAGATCGTCTGCGTAAAGTGTGTGATTAATATTTTTGAACTGCATGATAATTTCACTTATGTCATTATAAGCTATTATGAAGATAACAACAGAAAGAGGTGAGCCTTGGGGAATACCGTTATTCAGGTTGTAGATGTTTGAATAAGAATTATTTACCTTGGCTCTAAATTTACGATTCATTAAGAAGGATTTAACAAAGCTGAACATTTTAGGTCCAATTTTCCATTTAACTAATTTGTTAAGTACTATGTGGATGCCGATACGTTCGAAAGCTTTCTCAAAATCTATAGATAGAATAGATACGTGATTTTTACAAGAAAGGGCAGTAGATACAAACTCGTCAACATGAAGTAATGAGTCAAGTGTACTCCGACCATGTTTAAAAGCGACTTGGTTAAGGTCTATGAAATTATTCTTCTCAATAAACCAAAGCAATCTCTTAGCGATAATTTTTTCTAATAATTTACTGGAACAGGAAAGGAGGGATATAGGTCTATAACTACTTGCTTCAATAGGATTTTGTTTTTGTTTGGGGATGGGGATTAAGGTTGCAGTCTTCCATGCTTGCGGGATAACACCCTTGTTAAAAATATTATTGTAAAGAAGCCTTAAACGTTGTTTTAGAGACATAGGCGCATTGCAGAGCATTGGGTAAGATATGCGGTCAAACCCCGGTGTTTTGCCTTTGACCGAGCTAAGACAACATTCAAACTCAATATTATTTATAGGAAGCTCGATATCGATGGCAGATGGAGTTAGATAGGATGGAGAATAGATGCTATTTATTGATAAGAGTTTAGAGTCATAAAACGAGTGGGAGAAATTTGAATCGCTAGAATATGAGGACCAGCATTTAGCGAAGTGCTCTGAAATTTTGTCCGGGTCGCTTATGGGTTCTGACTGGGACATAATGACCTTAATGGTGTGCGGTGAATAGTTGCAAGTGAGTGTTTTTATGTCTGACCATATCTTTTTGCTTGAGGTATTAGGGTTAATGCCTTCTGTAAACTTTTGAAAGCTTTCCAATTTTGAAATTTTTAACTTTCTGCGAAATAGAGCATTAGCTTTACGGAAGCTGATTAGGTTCGTATTAGTAGGGTATTTTTTATAAATTTTCCAAAGTGATTGTTTGTTATTTCGTAATGATTGTAGTTCGGCGCTCCACCATGGAACAAACTTTTTGTGTAAAATGTTTTTAGATTGGGGAATAGATACATTAGCAGATGAGATTATGCATTTTCTTATTGTAGCGGCTTCTTGATTTACATTTGACGATTGTGGGTGAGAGTTAAGGAATTCAGTTGATTTGTTTTGAAATAGGTTCCAGTCAGCACGTTCAGTTTTGAATTTAGGTGTAGGTTTTGAATAATTAAAATGGCTACCCAAATTTATAGAGGTAAGAATTGGAAAGTGATCACTGCCGTGAAGGTAATTATTCCTTCTCCAGGATGATAGGGGCAAAAGTTGGGGCGAGATAAAAGAAAGGTCAACGTGAGTAAAAGTTTTGTGTGTAGAAAAATGAGTGGGGCTCCCATCGTTTAAAAGTGACAGCTCTATGTTGGCTAAAAAATTTTCCACTGTTTTTCCTCTTGCATTTGCGGTAGGTGATCCCCATAAGGGACTCCAAGAGTTAAAGTCTCCTGTTAATAAAAGTGGTTTACTAACAGAATTTAAAATATCCTCTAAGTCGTTAGTGGAGAAGGTTTGGTTTGGATGGATATAGATTGACACAACTGTAAGTTTGATTTGGAGCTGGATTTCAACTGCAATAGCAGAAATGTTGGAATTTATTACAATCAACTTGTGGGGGATGGACCGGTGGATCAACAAACCTGTACCCTGCTTTGCGATAGTATTATCTTCAAAATTGTGAAAGTATGACTTGAACTGCTTGGGTGTTTTTGGTGTTGCATTTGAGAGAATGTGTGTTTCTTGCAATGTTATGATACTTGGTTTGAACTCATTAATTAAAAGTTCAAGTTCGTGGTAATTGTTATAATATCCATTAAGGTTCCATTGAAGAACGTTAAGGATAGAGTTTGAAAAATAAGTAGACTTTTGACCAGTATAAACTGTGTTATACTGAGAAAAATCAGAGGGTGTTAAATAGTTGGTGGAATGAACTTGACTCTGCCGAGCCGGAGCTGGATCATCCAAATTGCAAGTGCAATCTGGATGTCCCAGCCCCCGACCGGCAGAGTCTGAGTTTTGGAGACCGAGATTATTTTTAAATGTCGTCATCTTCAATACTTTCGTAGTAATCATTAGAAGTGTCGAATAACTTTTGTGCGGGAGTGTGCATTGGAATTGAGTTATTTTTGTATGATTGAGTATTTAATGCAATTGAGTGAGTTTGATTATGAATATGTGTTTCTATTGAGTGAGATGCGGTTGAAGTGGAAGCTGAGGCAGAGAGTTTTTGTTGTGAGAGTATTGGGGCATTGTTGTTTGTATTGTTTGATGTTTTATTAAGTGAATTAATTGTTGCTAAGGATGGTGCTGTTGTTGTTTTCGTTTGAGATGGAAGTGTGTTGGATTGTGTTGTTGAGTTGAGTCTGTTAAGTTGGGTTAAGAGGGGATTTAAAGGAGAGTCGTGTGCTGAATTCGAATCAAGATGTTTATTGTTGAGAGGTTTGGGCATTGATGATTCGGAATTTGGTAAAACGTTCGTTAGAGGTGGGAGATCAACATTAGAACTAAGAGAAGGGTTTGTAGAGCTATTTTGTATGTTCTTTTTAACTGCTGAAGAGTATGCAATAGAAGCAAATGGAACGGGGTTTTGTTCGCTGTATATTTTTTTAGCTTCAGCCATACTACATTTTTTAATGGTTTTGATTTTAAGTGTTTCCTTAGCTTGAATAAATCTCTTACAATGTTTGGAGGATGCAGCATGCTCTTCAGAGCAATTTGCACATGACGTACGAGTGCAACTAGTATCAGGGTGAGGGGGTAAATTACAAACTTCGCATGTTTTGTCTCTATTACACCTTTTAGCGGTATGGCCGAGAAGTTGACAATTTTTACACCGCATCGGGTTGGGGAAATATTCTTCAACTTGGAGGTTATACCATCCAATGTTGACGGAGGTTGGGGGACGGAATCGATCAAATGTGAACAGAACTAAACCTGTAGCACATGTCTTATCGTCTACTGTTTTTTTAAATTTATAAACGTCAGTAATTCCTTGGTCTTGCATTTCAGACAAAATTTCTTTTTCTGAGACGTTTATTATAAACAAGGGGCATATACTGTACCCTTGGAAGAATTGAGGTTAGAGTGTAGAGTTATGGAAATTGGGCAAATATTGGATAGTGTTTTTTGCGAGAGAAATAGATCAGCGATTTTTTTTGATTTGACGAGAATCAGAAGATTACCGTCACGTAGTTGTGAGATATACTCATAAGCAGAACTTATGCCGTCTATTGCTTTTTTAATAAGAAATACGCTAAACGAGGAGAGGGGTTTGTTAGGATCGGAAGGAGAGATGAGAATAAATTTAGGATTTGAGTTATTGGAGTTGTATGGAAGATCAAAACTTTGGTCTATAGGAGAGAATGAAGGCTTTTTTTTTTTTCTTTTGTGGGAAAAATTGGGTTGATCAAGCATATCAAACCGGTTACCCGGAGTAAAGTGAGGCCCTGAGGCCATAGTTAAATAAATGTTCGCACTGGGTGTAATCACTCACTTGCACGACACGTAAAAAAAAAAATTAAGTATAGTATACATAGAGGCTTTTTTTAATCTCTTGCATTTGCAACCAGCAAAATTATATTGTATCGCTCAATTTCTTGTCTTTTAAGTTGAGATGGACAGTTTGGAAAGACAGAATCATAAATACTAAAATATTTGTTAGCTTCTCTTAATTATGTTCGGCAATTACTTATGAAATAAAATTTAAACCAAAAAAAATATTTTTAATTTTAAGTGTACATGCTTTGTAAAGTTTTAAAAACAACAACAACCACACTCTGCACATATTAAATGCTTTTGAAAGCGTTCGGAGTTCGGAGAAACTTCGAAAGCTTTTCGGAAATTTTATTAAAGTATTGCATTCGGTCGTGTTGTACTTTGGTTAAATCTTGAAATGCTAGATGTCGTAGGTGAAATTTGAAAGTAAACTTTTAGGATTGTTCAGTGATGTAGACGAAAAGTATACCACCTATTTTACCACATCTTTTGTTTAATGTATCTAAATGTATGTAATTATTTTTGTTAAAGAATTATCTGTCTCGAAAGAAAAAGAAATGCAACTCGAAAACAAAAACATTGAAGAACATAAATATAAAAATAAATTAAATATATATATAAATTATATATATTAAATATAATTTTAAATAAATCAACGTTAAATTTGATAAAAAAAATCGATGAAATAAGAAAGACGTCTTATAAAATTTGAACAATGGCTTGAAGTTGACAAGTAAAATGAACAATGAACATTTCACGACCTAACGCACAGTGGTCCAAAAATAAGAGTAATTTCTTCAAAAATGAAAAGTTTTAAACGCATTAAGACATTGCTATAATTTTTTTTCTTGGAGTAAATTTTCAAGACCTAAAAAATGATTTTCAAGAATGTTAAGTGTACAGGGTGTTGGAAAATCATTGGCTAGTCAGGTTTTTTTTTAGAACTAAGAATTTAAAGATATGTAATTTTAATAAAACTTAAAAACACCGAAATTTTCGAAAAAAGAGAATAAGACAGTTAAAGTTTTTGCAGGGTGTTCCAAAATAATAAATAAAATTTCAACAGCTTAATTTTTAAATGCTTTTAGCAAGTACTCGTATTAAAATAGTTTTATTTTACATTTTCTATGCGCATTAGTGGCGAACTATTTCAGTGACGTATTTTTTATTGAGTGATTCTATTATAAACGTTATTAGAGGGTTGAATTTATGGGCCGCAAAAAAATTAAGAACAGTATAAGAGTTTTACCAGAAAAGAAAGTTCCTTTTTAAAATCACAATCATTTTTTCTTTAATTTTTTTCTGCTAAGTACTATTTTTGTATTCAGTATAAATATGGAAAACCAGATAGTCTTAAGACTCATACTTTCAAAAATATAGAAAAATTCGATATTGGAAGTGACCACTCATTTGAAATAATAAAAAAACATTAGTAGCTGTAGTTGGTATTAAAAATTGTTTGGAGCTCAAGTAACTGAAAAAAATCAAGTTTGCGCAACTCGTATGATTGCAAGTTAATATTATTTTTTATTAGATTAGTTTAAGTTCTGTTTGTACAAATTTGGTAAATTGATGAAATACTTAAATTTTCTGGTTCCTAAATAGTCCTTATTTTAATACGTCCTCATTTTTTTTTGAAACTATAACTTTTTTATATTTTGCTTTAATTAGCCAAAAAAATTTAAACAGTTATTTTATTATTGAACAAAATATTTAAGATTTTTTATATATAAATAAAATACCCTATCTTAGTGCTACCTCAAGGTGAATTTTTTAATTTTGGTGGGGCAAACCCCCCATTTATTCGGCTTAATATAAGCTAAATTCTTAAGAGATAAAGTTGTAAAGGGAAGTGCCGTCAATGCAACCACAAAGGAGTCGATGAATAAAGAGAATGTCTGAAATTTCTCTACGATCTTCCAACGTGTTCAAGTTGATAAGTTTCAAGCGGTCGTCATAGGGAGGAAGGATCAGATTATTGTTCCAAGGTAAATCACGAAGAGCAAAGCGAAGAAAAAGACGTTGGATGCTTTCGATTATTGAAATTTGAATTCGTTGGAAAGAGGACCAGACTTGAAAAGCGTATTTGAGGAGTGGGCAAACAAATGTTAAGTAAAGGGACCGTGGCACATATGGGTTGGAAAATTCATTGGACCAACGTTTAACGAAGCCAAATGCAGAGTTGGCTTTGAGAATAATATCGTCAATGTGGGTGACAAAATTGAGCTCTTGGTCACATAAAATGCCAAGGTCTTCAATGTTATCTATGGTAGGTATTGGTTTGATTATGTAAAAGGTAGAGAGGGGGAGTCTTAAAGCGCTTTCCTGAAAAAGTGATTAATTGGCACTTGGCAACATTAAGTTCAAAGCAGTTTCTTTGATACCGAGCTAAAAAACAGTCAAGATCATGTTATATAAGAGAAAAGTCATGCGTCGATGAAATGGTCTTGAAAAATCAGCGTAAAGTAAGATATAGGAATGTTTGGTGACCCTTTCGATATCGCTGACTATGAGAATGAACAAAAGAGGGCCAAGGTGGCTGTCTTGGGGAACACCTGAGGTAGCTAAGAAAGCGTAAAGGGCTCAAAGTCCTGAAAGGATTTAACGGATTTTACTGAAATCCGTAGAAATAACATCGACTTCGTAACCTTCTTCTAAGGCAGAGAAGCAGTGGAGGGAGAGAATTGTGGACCCAGTCGAGATCATTAAAATCGTCGGTAAATGAAAAATATTATATTATAAAATTTATTATTAAAAAAAAAACTGTCAAACCCAAAAAGTCAAAAAAAAAAATAAATAAAGCAAACAAAGGCTTTTTATACAAGTTAACTCTAACGTCATTTTGACGTTTATAAATGTCAAAAACTCACTCACTCACTCGCTGTTTAAGGCGAGTTTGGTTTTATTGCACCAAGAATATAATGATATTAGTAGTTGGCAAATTTATAAATCAATAATTTATTAAGTAAAATTTTAGTTAATTAGCAAATTTCAAAATACTCAATAGAAGAGCTATGATTTCTGCAACTGAAGATGAAAACTGTTAGTTTCTTCCAATTTGAGTCAAAAGTTCTTACAAAGTTCCATATAAGAAAATTATCTTTCTGGAAATTTTTATTTATTTTTGATTGGCGACAAAATTGTTTTACGCCATTTTTATTAGTTTCAGACAAATTACCAAAATTTTTAAAACTAAATATTGTAAATTTTTATTTTATTGTAGCAAGAGTCTTGACAGTTCAGACTTGATTGCTTACTATTCCAAAACAGTCCATTTTAAGTAATTCTAAGCCCAGTGCAGTTTTAGTCTAGCAGACCAAACGTGTCAATTTCTCAGCAAAAACGTTAATGCATTACGTAAGGTCGTTACAAGATGCAGAACAAGCCAACCAACAATAAAAAAAAGTGAGTCAATCTAAATAAATCACACATTTTCCTATTTAAAGAGCGCGTCAAAGCTGAATTCATTCAAGCATCAAGATCTGCTAAACTGCGATCGCCATGGTGATGAAGCAGGGGACAATAAGAAGCTAATCACTACAAAAAAAAAAAAGATACACAGATCCACACTGTGGATTTTTATTTCGTCAATGATGAATAAAGCTGAGAATTGAGTGAGGCGTGAGGGCGGATCGTATATTTTATTTCTTACACCAGATAACCCAGTAATGTGCCACATTCTATATACAAATGACAGACGCGACATCTTTTGGTCGACAGAACAAAAAAAAAAAAAAACAAAAAATTGTCCGACAGGACAATTATATTATTAAAATTCAAGGATAAAATAATATCTCAGTGATAATATGCCTACACGATAATGGAAGTTGTAGAATAGATAGTTTAGCTGATGTCGTTTATGGCTTCGTCTTTAATCTCAATTTCGAAAAGTAACTGATTAATCTGCCACGACTCTATACAGAAGTGATGGATTTATTCAGACGGATGCCGTAGAAACACAAGCTTCTCAGTTGATTTTGTGAGCTATTGAAATAGTTTTGCGACATCGGACAGTGTATTATTATTTAACAACTTACCAAACAATGGCAAAGGGTGCATTCCAATCCATCCGTAAACCAATGCATTGCTCTTCTCTATGGTTTGATGATGACGACTTACGATTTCCGATGAATGACTCGCTTGTAATGTTTTCCCATTTTCTAATTTGATTAATGAAATCGCTGACATGCATAAAGCCTCCCACTCACCCATGATAACGAAACAATGCAATTGATTCGTACCTGGTGCTCTTCATTCAAGCCTGACCTGTCCACCAGATAGGCTAATTGGCATTTTGCAATTATTACGTTGACCATAGCATTGGCGTTCTTCGGAGGAGGGTGGTGGTAGTGGTGTTGTTGTTTTGAGTGAGCTCGATATACGCTGATGAACTTGTATGGATGTGAACTCGGCCAAAACGTTAAAAAAAAACTAGTTAGGTAGATAATTCAGTGAATGCCATTGAGAGCTGCCAAGCATAATTAACTGAACTGTGTACTACTGATGTACAAATTGTTCAAGTCCATCCCCAATAAAACATGTGTCTATATGCATTTTGCGGCATCTATAATGAGCAGAGCACATCTGATGCTCCTCAAAGTTGCCACTGAATATATTTGCGTATAAAGTCGCGGTGGTGCATCAAATGGCATTGACGTATGAATTCAACCCCAAATTGGGCAAAACAAATACAAAATTCCATCCATCACATCTCTCCAGCAGCAGCTACATACATGGGCTGTTATAAAGCACCAGCATTTTTTTTTTTTGCATTGATATTTTGATGTGGCGGTCGCGGCGTTGTCGGCTACTTGGGTTTATAGTAGTTTGCTTTTCATTAACTTTTTGCTGCCGTCACCGCACCGCACTGCACTGCTACCCTTACTGCTGATGATCTAGCTATTCAGCATCCCACAATGGCGGGCCTGACGACAGGAAATGGTCGATTGAATACATTTATGCCCGTTAATATATGAGAACATCCTGCACATAGTAACTATATACACAGAGTGTCGGTTGTCCAGCATAGAGATATTTATTTCTAGCTAGAGAAAAATGCTAGAGAGGCACCGCCAAGCTTATACTAGCTCTTACGTAGGTTACTTTTTTTTTTGTTGTACAGCTGAAGTGGTTAAGATTTTTTATTTCGAGGTTATATATTTAGAGGCTTTGTCTTATCTTAAGGCCCGACTGCTTATTAAGAGTGTAGGTATAGGTACCTTGTTCTTTTTTTTTTGCCTCCTTATAATATGTTTCCCAGATAAAAAATATTATCTGCTTGGATTTTATTACAGTTGTTCAGTTGTAATAAAACACACTTAAGGTATCTGTATATAGTAACTAGGAAGATGATACTTTTTCTGTTACTATTGTCTAGAGCGGGTTTTAAGCTTCCGTTGTACTTAATTTTTGTATATGCCTTGACCATGGCAGTAATTTTAACTCAATGAATAAAATTTAACTGTAGGTACAGTATACAAATAATTATTGCTTGTATCATCCAAATATGACGCATTCATGAGCTAATTTCGAATTTGAAACAATTTTTTTTTTTAATATGTTATTTTCCAAAAGAAGTTAATTGCTTGAACGAAAATTAGAAATTAGTCATCATGTAAAATCTTATTTCAAGACCTAAAGAGAAGGGAAGTCATTAATTTATTTAGCTATAAATCAAATCAGTGGAATAATTTCATTTCAAATTGATACGGATAATATAAGCTCTGCTACAAAAGAAAAGTACTTACTTTTAATAAAAACAAAAATGTAAGTGGAACCAAAAAATTATGACAATATACAACCAAGGATATAGAAGTTTTGTGATGTTATTGAATTTTTAACAAGCTTATTTTTATGCCTTTACTTGTTTTTATGTCTTTCAATATGCCTTAGATTAAAGAACACAAAAACATAAAATGAAGTTCTAAAACAAACCAGAAAATGAGTTTAAACAAATAATGGAAATGACATCATGATATTGAAAAAATATGAATTATGAACAAAAATTTCAAAAATTGTTTTTACCTAAGGTCAAGATGGGTAATTGTGAGCAGGGGTAATTGTAAACACCCTTTATTATCTTAGAACCGTTTATAATTCGAAGCATGTCATGAAAAAACATTTGAAAAAACATTATTATTTACATTATGTTGACGCATGGAAGGCGTTATCTATCAAATTATTATTTGTGATTTGTTCGTTGACTTGAGTCATTTTTAGGTTTTTCAGTGCTCAGTAAAATTGATTCAAAGCAAATATGTAAATGCGATCAAAGTAAGTTAAAATATATTATTAACAAAGTGAAATATATGTAAGTGTTTAGTTTATGCATGTCATTATGTTTTAATTCTTCTTTATAATAAAATTTCAAAGTAATCTGCTGTTTAAAATTACTCCATTGTTTTCCTCTCATGGGTAAATGTAAACACCAAAATGGGGTAAAAGTAAATTTTTTGGGGTGATTGTTAATATCCATTTTTAATGTCGTTGGTGTTAGCCTAACAATATTTTATATTAAAAAGATGTCACGTACAGTACATATCAACGAGAACCACAGCTATCCATCATACACGTCAGAAGATATCCTCTATGCTGTTGAAGATGTGTGGAACAAAAATAAAGGCTGAAAACCTGCACTGTCGTCAAACGTGGAAGACACCACAGCAAGTTGCCTTAATTCAACGACGCACGATCTTGGTATGTGTATCTGCTAGTAGAGATAAGCTACTACCGCTAATTATTTTTAAAGGTGGAGCAGTTCAAGCTCGATGGACCTCAATTGATTCCTTCCGAGGAACCCTTTTATGCCGCTTAAAAAGAGGGCTGAATGGAAGAGTCTCAGTTTTTCCATTGGATCTCCTAACTGCTATTCTGCTCTACGATGGCTACTCTAGCCATATCAGTGATAGGATCGTTGAAGAGGCTTTAAAAAATAAAATACAATTGATGCGTTTTCCAAGTCATTTGACAGATAAATTTGGGGTAAATGTGAATGTGAACATCCTTATTTTGATTTTTTTTTTATCATCATTATGATTTAGTTTTCACTTATTCTATATGCCTTAGATATCAAGTTCTATGTTTTCATTGTTTGCTTAAAAAAGACGGGGGTAAATGTAAATACACAATTTTATGAAAAATTATAAACAAACACTTTTTAAATGTACATATTACTTTTCAATAGATGATGCAATGCAAATTTTTTCTTTTTTTTTATAATTTGGGCGCGCTCAAGGGGATGGTTACCTTTTATATGTTGTTCAACACAGCGCGGGCGTGAAGGATAGGGATGGGAAGGGAAAGGTGTATGGAAAGATATGTGGCGCGAAGTACTGAGACTGAAAAGGTGGTGGTTGTCTCAGATGTCCCTTTATAATTCGCATTATTTTGTTCATTGTCATGTTTGTTGGGCATACTAGTATTAATTCAATCACATGTGAACAACAATGAACAACATGTAACGAGTAAACCAGCGGCCCAACAATGATCAATGATAATGGAATGAAAACATGACATAGAACTACGGTAGGGATCGAACCTGTGACCGGTGAGGTTGAGAAAAATGTTCAACAACGCATAGTTAAGCTGTTACAAACACTACAAAATAAAAAAAATATTATTTATGAAACTGTACATAAATGTACAGGTTAATACTCAATGCTAGTAGCTACCAGGGCTTTCAGCTAACACCTATAAATAAATAATAGCTATATATTTTTTCTCTATTATATTGGACAAATTGAAACTGAATTTTAGATAGAATATCATTTCCTTTTAAAATCGTGATATATTTTTTTGTAGAAAATCACCCTGTCATGTAACAAATTTTCAAAAAAAAATTAAAAACAAATTATTTTAAATTTTCATACACACAATTATTGATCACCTTATTAAGGACTTAAAATGATAATTAAAATACTCAATTATGAGCGTTAAGGATATTTATAATTGACGCTTTAATTTGCCTTCAAAAATAAAATTGTCAATAAGACAAAATTAAACAAAATTATACAAAATACTAGACATTCAGGGCATCTATTGTTAAAAATAAAACAATATCACGACCGGGGAGCACTGGTTCGAAACGAAGTTTTTAGTCTTAATTTACTCATGTTGAAATCGATAGGTAGATAAATTGTTTAAATCAAAAACCTTGCACGCACATACGGTTCAAAGGTTCATGCAAGCCATAGTTGGTTCTATGGAAATCAACGTGTAAAAGTCAGATCCTCCGCGGTAGTTAATGCCGATGCAAGTTTACAAATCGGAAGCATCGATTTGACTATTAACGAGTTGATGAATAAATATAAGATCATTATTGACACGTCTTTGATATAAAGTTTGGATTTGCAGAAGTTGGATTCTATGTTCATATGGAGGTAGATTGAACGGGTGAGTCCAATGCTGTATTGATTCAATACGACTTTTATGTGTTTCGTAGAAAGAGGACCATACTTGTGAGGCATATTCAAGATGATGACGTATATAACAATTTTACAAACGTTGAATAAATCCAAGCATATAGAGCTGGCTTTCTTAACAATGAAATTTACATGCGTGAAGGTAGCAACATTATTTTTGATTTTCAGAATGGGAGCGGGTCAGAATTCTAGTTTTCAAATTCCGCTTGGTCAAAATTCTGTTTTTTTTTTTTTAATTCTGTCTGGTCTGGTCGTTTTGATAATGTAAAAAAGTGCGCACTTTTGAAAACCAGAACTTTGACCAAGCAGAATTTTATGCAGCCAGAATTTTTAAAAACAGAATTTTGACATGCAGAATTATAACCCAAGCAGAATTTCGACCCCAACCCTTTCAGAATTCTCATATTCAAAAGTTATGCTGTGATGTGCCCAACTAATAACCTAAGTATTTAATAAAATGGAAGTTCATTGGCATAGATAAAAAAATAAACAGTAGGTACAGAGACACTTCAAAAAATTTGTTCTCGAATGCCAAGGTATAGGCAATATGCGAGTTTTTTTTAAATTTTTTTCGGAAAATGGCAGCACAAATCTTCGCACAAGTAGTTTCATTAATTTAGGTTTTTTTAAAAATGCGAAAATGCAAAAAAAAATAAAATTTTAAAAATTGGTTTCACTGCTTACTTCCCACTATATTTTATACAACAGTTCTCACACTTAAAAGCATATTTTATATTTCGTGGTGAACCGACAGAGATCTGGCATGCATGAAATCACTCCCTTTAATAAAAAGTATTTGTTATGTATAATGAACCACATAGCAGTTTGGTTAAACTATCATGCCAAACCACAGCTTTATTTCACCAATTTTTTTGTACATTTAAATGAATGACAGTTTTTTTTTTTTTTGAATGTTGTGATAAACAAAGTAAAATGTTATTTTTATCACAACAATAATACCACAATAATGATAATTTTGAAAGCACTTTGGCGTATACTTAACTTATCTCTGTTTTGGTACAATAATAAATATATATGTACAAATACATACATATGTATATATATGTATATAAATAAAATGTAGAGATTAAAATTATTTAAGCAACAAATTATTTTAACAATATTTTTAACATTTATATTAAAAATATACTACCTTGAATATTAATCTTAGATGCTGGGTCAAATTGGACAAATTATTTTTGCTGAAATTTTTTTGACAATTTTTTTAACCATTTTTTTTTTTTTTGAAAAACAATCGTGTATTTTAACCAAACTTTATAGTTTTTAACCAATTTTTATACTCGCGGTTTAAAAATGTTTCCCCTCTGGTTCCCTTAAATTCTTTTTAGTAATGAAATGCACAAGCCCGCTAAATATTTATCAAAAATCTTTTTATAATATTGCCTGCTTTGTTACTAAATATAAGCACTAAGTGGAGTTGAGTGAGTGGAGCAGTATCCCCAAAAAAGTGAGTTGACGATAAAAAATAAAAGTACTTGTGAAAATCAAATTTCTGACAGTCAATTTCTTAAACCTAAAGGCATTTTTTTTTTTAAATTTTTAGTGCATATAAATACTATTTATTGTTTATGTTTTTTTATTAACTATACAATCATTATTTTATCATTTGTTTTTGTAATTTTGAATTTCACACTTTTTGATAGAAAATTCAATAAGATAGATAGATAGATATATTTTATTTCGCAAAACAGTTTAAAGGCTATGTAACCGCTCATTTTACAATTCAGAGATATGATTAAGCTTATATCTTACAACTGAAACATTATTGTAACTACATTAGGAATTTATTTTGGGCAATAGTCTGAAGGAAAATGCTTTAAAAACCTTCAATTTAAATTAAAAGAAAAAGAGAAAAAAAATTACTAGAATGCAATAAATTAGAAATACTAACAACATTTTCCAATAATAATTAATACATAAAAAAAAAAATTAATAAGGCAAAACAATATACAAACAACTCAAGAGTAATCAAACTCGGCAAATATATATAAAAACAAAATAAATAAATTACAAGTAAATAAATAAATAAACAAATAAATAGATGCAGATATATATAAATAAATAAATAAATAAATAAATAAATAAATAACATTTGAATAGAAATCAAAAACATACATAATTTGATCGAAATAACAAATATTTATCACAGATTTTGGTTACAAAGTTGTTTAATGAGTGGGTTTTCTGATGAATCACAGCTATAAAGGGAGTTAACCCCAAGTTTCTGAATTCTTTCAGAAATCAATTCAACATTCGCTCTTTCGTGGAGATCTTTAGTTGAATGACGCCAGGGTAGATTTAGCATAGTTTTTAACAATTCAATAAGATTTGAAAGTTATATAACGGATTTTGTGTACAACGATACGGTTCCTAGTGACCATACTGATACAATGAAGTGGATTTAGTAAATAATATTATCTATTATATTTTATTGTTGAAATGTTATTTATTATGATATGTAAACAAAATAAAATAATTAAATCTGAACCATATAAGAAGTGGCGTAATTGGCAATAACTATTTTTTATAAGGGAAAATGGCTCATTTTTATATTTAAAAATTATTTTTGTTTAGTAATGTACAATGTACATAGCTGGATTAAGAATATTACATGTTGTCAAAACTTGATTTGAAATTAAACTTATTTTAGCATATAATTTTTAAATTCAAATCCGTGCCAACCTACCAATGTTAAACTTCGAAAGAGTTAATGTTAAAATATTTTCTTACCTTTTGCCTAAGCATTTCAAAAACTGTAGATGGAAACAGTTTTTTTTTAAATATGTTAGAAAATAAGATTTTTGCTTTTTATTTCATGGAAGTAAATCGTTTCAATTTTAATTTTTTTTTCGCTTCGAACACGTAACTTCCAACCAGGATTATAAAAAAAAAATCAATGCAAAAAAAAAACTGAACTCGACATAAAAATAATTTGTTCAAAAATTTGACTTAAAAGGAGTATTCAATGAGATTTGAAAGTCATAAGCATTAAATAAATAATATTATTGCAGGTTGAAAAATTTTAACTAAAAAAAAAATACAAATTTAAAATGTCATTCTTTTCAATTGAAAAAAAATTAAATTAAAATTGGTTTATTCTTCCATTAAATGTGAATATTGATCGTTTTGAAGTTTTTGATGTTTATGGAATCGAAATTTTGAATCATCAGTAATAAAGATCGATTTTTAGGGCGTTTTCAATGCATGTAGTTTCTTTTGATTCTTGATAGTTCTTCTTCTCAACCAAACAAAAAAAAACACAATCAGATTAACCACGTTAAAACTACCCCATTGCATTTTGTTCCACCCTTTCCTTGAACCTCAAAAGACAGTATCTACCGCTGTCCCTTGTCAAGCCATCGATTTTATAAATTTCTTCTTTTTTTTTTGTAAATTTTAAACTAAAGAATTTATTACAGACTTCTTTGAATCTAAATGAAAATTTTAAATCCTATTAGAAAAATCTCTTCCCTGGATGTAATTTTAATTGTAATCCAGACTCGATAAATACACTTAATTAACACGTGGTTACTTTCCACAGTATCATTCCCCAACGCATATGATTAAATATTTTTTAATGACATAATCACGTGATTTAATCACAACGAGTCTTCTCGAAACATCCTCCCCATCAACATCAACATCAACCTAAAGCTAGAAACTTGCTGCCAAAGGAACTACTATACTTCCAATAAAAACAACAACACTGAGGAATGTTCATTTTATTTAAACTTGAATGCGTCTGCTCTGCAGATTATCCACCTCCGCAAAAATTTTCTTTACACGCAAGGAAAAAAAGAAGCGCACACAAACAAAATGCGAAGTATCTGTATCTGAAGTATAGTTCTTCCAACCCCCCACAAAAGATTGTATACTTGTTTAAACGGACGAACGGACAGACGGGCGGACGGACGGACGGACGGACGCGGAAGGGGCTATTCGAACGCACTTTTTTAGTTTGTTTTGCCCAGTTTGACGTATGCTTGCATATATTATATAAGTACATCATAAGCCCCCGTACCGTAGGACGTTATGCCATCGCTTAAGCAGAATTTACTTGTTGTACCATGTAATTGACGTGTCAGGCTGTACGTTGTATTTTTTTCAAAAACCTCTGATTCGTCAGTACACGTATTTATATGGTATTACGTTTGATTAAGTCCCATCTAAATATTAGTGACAATCTGTGCACAAATTCAGAGTAATGTACAACAAAGTCAGTCCAATTGTTGCGTTAAATTGCTTTTGAGAGTTTTTTTTTTTTTTTGAAACAAAAATAATAAAAAAAAAAAAAGTTGCTAACCACATTATACGGAGGCCCTAGATACAAAGTCTGTAGCCCCGCATCTTATCTCATACACTAGAATTGGACTTAATTTTTTGAGGTTTTATTAGTGATCTGGATCGGGACGCGGTCGTTTGGTTTCGGCAGCAAAACTTTAACCGCGGATTCTTCTTAAAGAAAAGTGAAAGAAAAGTGAAAACGCATCTATCGCTGCTCCTTCGGTTTCTTCTCAAGTTAAAAAAGTGGTGTGATTTGGTGAAGGGGATTAACAAAACAATAAACAAAAAGGATATCTTTTGAAATTATCTATTTAATTAGATATACTTTTTAACCATGAACTCCAAAGACAAGACATCGAAGAAAAAAACAACTTTAGCTGAGGAATCAATTGATGCTTTTCAACAATGCTATTCGAGGCCACCACCCATGTCGAAGAAACAATCATTCAAGGACATGATATGGCAACCTGATAAGAGGTTGTTTTTTGGAAGGACATTTCCTAGTTGGGGTGAGTTTTTTTTTTTTTTTTAATGGAGTTATAGGCAGAATTTTTTGGGAAATTAATTTTAATGAGTAGAATTAAGAGATTAATGATTTAGGTTTTAACTAGGTTTTGAGTTACAGTTCATTAATTTGTTTAATCAGTAAATTAATTAAAAGCAGATAAAACTTTGATACAGAGACCTTGGTTAAATAGGTCATCAATGTATTTATATCCTACCTGGGTGGGACAAATATATCCAGAAAAATAATTCTTAGGCTTCGATTAAATTTTCTTCAACAAAGTTTTTTTTTTAATGTGAGTATCTTGCTTGCTTGTTAATATTTCATTATTTCGTTATAATAAGCGGTGCAAATATTTTTATAATATTCTGGACTTGTCTACAGTAACCATTCATAATCTTTTTAAGAGTAAGGTCTTCTTTATCCTCCTTGAGATTTTGTTTTCAAAAAAGGTCATAATATTAAAATAAAATGTCATGCAAAAATTCATCAGTTTATCGAAAATGTATATTTGTACCAAAATTTTATAGGCTGAGTGTAAATACGCGAATGGCGAAACACAGCTTGCTAATAGTGGATTTACATTGATCTATTTTTATTTATTTTCTTTTTATTAAAATACGTTTAGTTTCTTTTAAAAAATTGATGCAAAATGTAAAATTAACATTTTAACATGAACAGAAAAAAAAAACCAAAATTCTGATAAACTCAATAAATTTAAACTATAGGGAGTATAGAGTCGAATGAGTCATAATGAGTGATCTTACAGTTATAGACTTATGTCGTAAATGGATTTTACTTATGACCCCCCCCCCTCCCCATATAAACTTATTACTCGTACGGATTTATGTCCCATTAAGAATTAGAATTACGGCCCAAATGGTCCTCGCTCTATATCTAAAAAATTAATATAAATTTTATGTTTTGCATTCCCTGTTTTTGCAGAAACCAAATGCTAAATGTATGTAAATCCACCATTAACCCATTACTTAACAATTCCAGTTAACTTACAAACTTCAAGTTTCACATTCTGTCAACTTCTTTTTTTTTTGGGTACACCTAATGAGAGGAAAATTGAAAAATTCAAGTTGCCTTCTTCGCCACGGTCACCGAAAGTAGGGAAATATACCTAGATACAATGTATAGATCTAAAAATAATTGAAAATTGTAAAAAATGAAAATTGTCTGGTAAAAAGTTTTTTTCTTAAAATATAATAAATACAAATTAGTTTTTTCAAAATTATTTTTTTTCCTCAAAAATGTATACTAAAAGCTTTAATGCTGTTTTTATTTAAGTTTGTTTTTAATGAAACTTCAAAAAGACAAACAAACAAAAAAAGTCCAAAAACAACTCATTTTTTTAAATTTTCTAAAATCAAAACTTGACAAACGATTTAAATCAAAAATTGCAAAAAATTGACGAAAGAAAAAAAATTTCAAAATTTTATAAAAAAAAAATAGAAAATGCATTTAGTGTTTTTTCTGACATTTTTTTAATTATTTCAAACATTTTTTTTCGGCAAACTTGTTTTTCAAAATTTATTTTTCGACTAATTTTCATTCTCGCTGTTCAAAAAATTTTCAACTTGGTTTGCTGACATTTTTTTTACAGAATTTTGTCTGATTTTTTTGATCATTTTCATTCCACTTTTTCTCCAGTTTTTTCTCCAGTAAAATTAAAAAAGAAAAATTTGACAAAAATTTGTATCGACAAAGTTTTTCCAATTACATTTTTAATGTAATGACATTTAGCAAAATGCATTTTTTTGAAACCCACAAAATATAGTTTTAATTAAAAAAAAATGTTTATATTAGGTACATACCCTAAACGCAGCAATGGAGCTGCATGAGCGGTTACCACGAAAAAGTCAGTCGAGGGTAAAATAAGTAGTACATTGCTTCCAGCTAGTATGCAATAAATAATAAGTTTTAAAATATAAATTTATCAACACTTACTTTGAGAATCTATCTAGGTACTTATCCGAAATTCCATTTCAATAAATTTTCACAGCAATAACCAAAGAGAACATATTTATTTTCTCAATTCAATTAAATTTATAAAATTGTGGGTAGTTTTTTTTATTTTTACCTCAATTCAATTAAATTTATAAAATTGTGGGTAGTTTTTTTATTTTTACCTGATGAATTTAATTTTAAAATAATTTTGTTTTGCATTTATGCCTTTCAACCTAACCTAATAAAATTACTATTACTATACATACCACAATCCACTTGCAATTCGCTCTTAAAATTAGAAATTGTTTCCATATTGGGATTTTCTCTTTGTACCTCTACGTACCTACTCGTCTTTAACAAAACTGGTTTTGAAAGTGTAAAACAAAACTGTTATACATCGTTTACCCATAGGTATTTTTTTGAGCAAAAATGGAAAATGTTAAAAGGAGTGGAATTGGTATTTCCTGCAACTGATAGGAACATGAAGGTGCAGAATGCAGATACAGAAGCATATCAACAGCATTCAGTTTATGAATGAGAAAATATTGCATGCGCACATATACTTTCGAAATGACAATGCTCTTGCACTCATTTAATGTGTTGCATTATTTTGATCCTTAAAATGCAACAATTGTTTTTTTACTTTTTTGTTTTGTTTTTGTTTAAATGATTTGTTTTGATACAGGAATGTTAAAATGCACTAGGAACGTGTAAAAGTTTTCCCGTTCGATTTCCTGTATTGTTATTTTTGTTAAAAATTCTACAATTACAGTATTCAGGCACATCATACTTAAACTTCATATGACAAAGTACTGTAAATATTATATAATACATACATATGTATAAGCCTTCGTACAAACATAATTATAAAATCACCCAATCCAGACAAAATGAGCGATTACAAAATCGGTCAACTATGTTTTTTTTAACTCATTTCCTTCTCTTTTATTATTCATGCTATGCATAAACTAATATATATTAAGGGGTGAAATGAGCAGGTGTATTTAGTGTGTGCACGTAATTTATACCTACCAAGTTTTTTTTATTTAATCAAAAGGAACTGTCGTTGTCGGTATTAAAATTAGATACCATCGGCAGAAACGCAGAGTGTCATAAGTCAATAAAACGTAGTTTTTCAGAAAATCAATTTTAGGTTTTTGGTTTTTTTTTAAATAAACTTAGGTAGAATTTAAATGAAAACCAAACACTCATGGAGCAAAAAAGGTAGATTAAGTAATTTATTAAGGTAGTCTTTCACTTATATTTTTTTAAACAATAGCCAAGCAATTTTATAAAAAAATATATCATTGCTAGGCCATATGCAAGTGCTGTAAAAATAAGTTCATTTCACTTTAATTCTTAAATTTTGGTAAACTTTGATATTAATTTAAATATTAACATTTCAATTTCCGCATAACCTAACATAATATGCACGTATAAAAATGGTTGGAAACACTTAAGTGTTAAAATAAAAACAATGCGTGTATGCCCAAGTGTACTTGCTTCTACTTCGAATTTGACTACAACTCTCCCATTTTAGCTTTATCGGCCGCCGCCGCCGGGTTGATCTCATAAAAATTTATCAGACCACTTCGTTTCAGATGTCTGAGGCCAACTAAATTCATTATTGTTCGTTGTAAGGCATGGTAGAGTTTTACATATTCGAAACATTTACTGAAAACTATAACATTTTTTTTTAAATTAATTTAAGGTCAATAATTTTCTTTACATTCATATTGGATGCTTAGGAATATTATTTATTTTAAAGAAGCTAAGTATTTCTAAGAAAGAAACATATCTGACAGTCAGCACCTAAACAAAAATTAGAAACTTATAAGATATATGTGGTGCTTGGTATAAATATGAGAACTCCATTTTTAATTTTTTCAAAAAAATATATTAATTTTTATTTAAATTCTGAAAATTTATTTCAAAAATAATAGAATCATTAATATTCATTTCAAGTATATGTGTACTGAATTTTAAGCAAATCAGTATGTATCTCAGGTGTTTCCATGAGAAAATTCAATCGAATAAAATAAGGGGATTTTTTAAAATTAATATTTAAATTTTCTTTTAAACCTAGAAACTTCATTCAAAAATATCTAATTGTATTATTTGACTAAAAAAAAAATATTTATGCAATAAATAAATTTAAATGCTAATAACTCTCAAAGAAATGCCCCTAGAAAGCTAAAAATATTTCTATAATCTAGGGAGACAGACCTTTTCAATGAAGTAGGTATGATTTTTATAGATTCCAGCAAAATAAATTTTTTTAATTTTCGTCCAAATCTGAAAAATGAAGATTATACTTCTTCAACAAGATATTTTTGAAATATAAAATTGTAAAAAAAAATTCCTAAGAAAATTCTATGAAACAATGTCAATATCTGGATAAATGCATTTGTTCTTAATTGTTTGAAAAATAGGTAGGTACCTATAAACTAAAAAAAAATTGGAATATTATTCCAACAGGTCTTAATTTTCATCTCATGCATCTATAATTATCACGTTATCACCACCTTCCTTTTGATGACAAAAAAATATAAAACAAAACAAAAAAATTTTAACGCCACCCTGCGCCACATTCGAAACCTCGCTCAATCCGCATCAAGTTTTAAGTCTCACTCAATTCACACCATTATAACAGTTTTTTCTTTCTGTTTTCAAATTTAACTCGCCTCTGAGCCATCGTCATCAAATCACCCACACTAAGCCACCACCCCATGATACCGGAGCCGATAATAGTGTTGATTCACTTCACCACCCAGTTATTCGATCAAACTTTCCAGAGTGCAAAAGAGCCCAAGCGTTTCATATTATTTTATATTTTATTGAAAAGTATTTCCTCAATTTTCTATACGACTGTAGTTGTGTCCATTTTAACTCTGAGCTGATGATGATGACCTCTCTCCCAGCTCTGGAGCTGAGACTCTACGAAATGGCAGTTGTGTATAATAAAGTAGTACAGTTACAAACAAACAAAAAAAATTATAACCTGCTGTTAGAGTATCACATTTCGAGTGGAATTCAAAGTCAACTCAACAAAAATAAAATACCAACTGTGCTATGTGCTTGATGCAGGCCAAGCAATCCCATTGTATAGTATTCCTCAAGTTGTTTAGTAAGAAAAATCGAAAAAGGCGGTTCCTTCTCGTTCGTAGTCTTTCGGTTTCCAAACGTTGCACTCGTACAATATAACACCGCTCATAAATGTGAATTCAAAACTTAAGAATATTTCGAAATAAGAAATATCTATTTAAATTAAAAAAACAAAATAATATCCATGAATTTTTGTTTGTATCAAATAAAAAGAATAAATCAATTTATATCAAACTTAGTGCTGCTCTGTCGGGGTGGTGCATAATTTAAGGTCCAAATTTAAAAAATTCATCGCTCAGTCGAGCGTCGCGCCATTCTCAAAATTTATTTTTGAAATAATCCATCAAGGTGTGGTCGTCACAACAACGACGACGCGACGTTCTTTCTGACACATTATTTTTTCTGTTAAGGTCTTTTCTCTTTCAAGCTCTTGTAGCTTCTTCGACTGTTCTACTCAGCGAAACAGCAGAAAGATCTGTTGTTAAAATAAAGCACCCTATAAAGACGAAAATTCCCCCCGTCGAACAACAAAAAAAACATACATAATATCTAATATTTAAATATTTTTTTTTTTTTGTGTTTTGTGTCGCAAAATCTATATCGTCCGAAAAACCAAAGATAGAAATATTAAAGTCAAACGTTTATTATTGCTTAGTTGGGTGGTGTGCGGAAAAGTCAGTCGCGCAAACTGTTAGTGCACTGCTGTGGATTATCCGGGGCGTATACCTACCTACCAACAGTGTTGAAACCACATTCGAATTTTAATAAATGATTTTCTGACCTAAAATTGACTTTTTTGTTTGTCCTACCTTTGACATAAATTCATATATAAGTGGTTACTAATGATAATTTGATTGCGTGACACAATCGATCGATAAGAAGTGTCTGGAGTGTGAATTTAAATAAAACATAAAATCAGACAAAGAATTTTACATTCAAAATGTCAAAATCAGCTCATCATATGGATGATTCGTTGTTTGTACGACAAGCGCGCCCTTTCCACCTTGGGAAATTCCTTTATAATGCAGAAGAAGGAACTGTCATGAACCGTGATCGAACTTCATGGGGTGAGTTTTTTTTTAAGTTTGTCAACCATAACTTCCTATAAAATTTTACCCATTCCAAAACAAAAAAAAAACAACTGCAGTCTTCTTGCATAATTATTTTCGATAAATTTATTTTTAAAAATTGTATTAACGTCTTCAAAATTTGTTGACGTCTTTCCCTTTTTTTTTTAATTTAGTTTCTGTTGCACATTTTCTTACCTATAACAAAATTTATTGGAACTAAAAATACAATTTACAAGATGCACCACACAATAATATTCGAAAGTATCTGTTATGAGTTCTTGACACTTGGCCATAACCCAGATGTACATTTTATTTTTTTTTTTCTTCCTTTTTTCTGGTTCATCCTCATATCTTTCGTTTGCATCAGTCTTTTCTTTATTCTTGATTAAAAACTAAATTTGTTCTTTTTCTACCTAACCTAACATTTTTTTTTTTTTTGAATTCCGTATTTTTGTTGGGTCTCCGTATGGCTTTGTAGAACTACCTGACGCTTTTTGTTGTTGTTGTATTTTAAAGGTAGGTAGTAATTCTAACCTAAAAACAATATGCCGACTCTTCTATAAACAACAATATATGTACATCTGTTAGTATGAGAATGAGTATAGAACTTGTTTACACTCATGGCATGTGTCATAGGTCTTTGGATTCTGCGTTTAAATTTCACGCACGCATCACTCATTTGTTTTTTTTTTTAAATTTTCTTTAAGTTGATGTTTGTGAGAATATTCACCTCAAAAAAAAATAAAATGTGTGTTTTTTATACGTTTACGTTTTTCTACTCTCTCCTTCTCTCGTTCTCTCTTTGTTTACAAAATATCAGAGAAACAATTCTCGATGTTAAAGTCCTTTGACGACCTATTTTGCTGCGATGCAGAAAAAAAGTGTCCTTTTAACAATGCCATATTGTATTCAGGGCATGGACGATGGACAATGTTTGTATTAGGGAATTTATATTACCCTGGGTGCAAGGGCCGTAGCATAGGTACCCGCCCTAGAAATAATATTTATGTTTTTTTCATTTCTGTGCCAAAATAAACAGAAGTAAAAATAATATATAATTCTTGTTAATTGCTGTCACTTGGGGAATTACTAATGGCTCAAATGAAGTTGTTTATTCGCAAAATGTATAGGTAGCTACGACATTTTTTTTTGAAGTTGTTTAGTCATGAATATCAATTTGTTTATTTTTTTTTTCTATAAGTATATCTCTACCAAGAACTAAAAGTACCTACAAATAATATTTTAGAAAAAAACATCAGGTAATAATTAATTTTGAAAACTCAAAACAAAAAGCAAAGAAAAAAAGGAATATACTATATAAAAGTATAATTAATAAAATGCGTGACTAGAATGCACGAACTTGCTCTTATGTTAAAGTAAAAAAAATTATGTAATTTAACAAAAAAAAAACTGAAAGGGCTTAAAATTAATTCTTAAGTTGTTAAAAAAAGACGAAAAAAAATTTTGAGCTCAAAATTGAAATGCCATCATAAAAATACGAATTTTTGAAGAAAAAATAATCAATTTAAGGTCACGTTAGTAACAGTTTCTTGAAAAATATCTTTTGACTAAATAATTTTCCTTATTTACAAAACTTCACAAGAAAAAACTCACCACAATCATTAGAGCCGTTTTCGAGACACATAAATATGTTTTATCATAACTTTTACGGTTGTAGGACAAGTTCCGTTCCAAGTTTAAAGAAAATAGCTTCAATAATTTACACAGACCCACACACGGATAGACTGCAGGATCCAATTCTTCGTTTTCTTATAGGTCTTATTAATAGCTCGATCTTTTTACGAAACCAAAAATAAAATTGCAAATAAAAATAGAGTGCATAACGCAAGTGAATGTAGCAAAAATTTAATAATAAAAATTATCATACTAAAATTTAAAAAAAATTTTTGTCTCGCCAAAAACATGCCGTGCCTTTTTGTCTGCCATTTATTATTATTTTTTGTCTGCTATTCATTTTTTTGTTTACACTGATTTTGGCATTGTATAAAATCGTTACGTAAATACAACAAACATTTTAATTTGTTTAACGACTTTTTTTCATTCAAATTCAGACTTTAAATTCAATTAAAAAGTAAAAACTTTCGAAAAAGTACATTAGTATTGGTATTTGATTTCGAAAATCAGGTTTTAAATTAAAAATGTTTTGAGAAATTTGTGAGCTATTTAATAATGGGCTTAGACTATTTCTTACACATTATAACAAGTAAAAAAAGAAATGCACGTTCACAGATTTAAAAAAAAGTTAAACGAGTTGTTTTTGAAATACCTTTTGAGTTATTTTTTATCCAGTTAATATTTTGTTGGTAGTTGATTTTTATTTATAAAATCGCTGGAACATTTTTTGAAAATCGAAATTAAAAATATTCCTTTTTTGTTTGATGGGAATACAGTACATAAGTAATAAATGTCAAAATAGGAGATTAAATTTCAAAATGTTGTAGGTATTCAGTACAAAACATTTTAACAGTACAAAGAATGGAGCGGAAATTTGATGAAAAGAATATTTTCCAAAAATCAATAAATATAAAATAAAATTATATTATTTTTCTTCCAAAGCATATACTTATACATATGTATATGACTAACTGTCATAACGTTAAAATAGACACAATTAGTAAATTTACCATTGAATTTGATCCCTTCATTAAAGGTTAATATGTATATAGTTGTTCATTTTTAATCCATGATTAATCCAAGTTGTCTATACTATAGAAATTGTAAACTAATTCTCAGAGAATCCATTTTGATTTGTTAATCAAGGATTTAACTAATCAACTGATTTCTCCTAATCAGCTCCATTTAACTAGAACCTCTCAAAGTTGTATCAGAAGCATAACCCACTATGAACAAACTGGCCCTTAATGTTAATTTTAATAAATACGAGCATGTTTTTTCTATTTTGGTTTGGAAAAACATGACCGCAAAACCAATCATTTTACATGTACTCGTACGTGTGAATTTACGATTTAAACTATCTCTTCAACTTTTTTCTATGAATTTGAATATATGTACATAGGTGGTTACTAGATGGCATATACGTATAGCAATTTCTTAAACCTCGATACTCTCTCAAAATATCAATTTCTCTAATAATAACAATTTCCAGATTTTATTATAATTTCATTACCCTCTTAACAACTGTTTCTGAGACCGTTTTTAAATCTTTAAGGAAAACTATTTACCTACTGATTCAATTAACTTGTTGAGTCAGAACTTTGTATATTACAATTTAGGTATAAGAAATTTCTTCATTCATAATTCACTTCCCTTGAAAACAAAACAACGAGAGCCACAGCAAAAAAACTAAACGCATATTGAGTGAATGGAAAATGACTATACGTACGAAAGACAATTGAGTGAAGAGACAAAAGTACACTTCGATTCACTTGATTGAAGTTAGTATTTAAAAATTCTTTTTTTTCCCCTATTTTATAATTTGTTGTAGGTAATTTCTGTTAGGCATTTAAAATTGTAATAAATTAATTATTAATTTCAAGATATAAATCAGATTTACATGTATTTTGAACTCCTTTATTAAATCGTCGTTATTTGAAGTTTGACCAAGAAAAATTAATCTACATTTATAATATTGACTCAACAACACATAATTTATGACGATGTGAAACTATTTCAAACTTGCTTTAAATGTTGTTAACCCTTGATAGTGTCAAAACTGACATAATACAGTCTATTTGTAATTTATTTTCTGCTTTCAGTGTGTTTAATTCTTTTAAAATATTTTAAATTTATTTTGAGAAATTCTTTTCTTCTACTTTTTGTTTATATTATCTTTCCATATTTTCCTCATGTCAAATTTTAGTTGAATGCTTACTGCATAAAATAGTTTTCACTCGGTTTTAAAAACTTTAAATGCTCTCCAGTGGGTAGTTTAAATTTAATTAAGTTAAACGCTCCAAATTTAAGACCGGATTCAATGGACAGAACAATTTTTAAAATTTTTTTTTGCATCTTATTTCTTGAAAAATATTTTTCAGTCGATTAAGTTCCCGAACGAACTAAAAAATGGACGAAAAATGGACGGAAGGAAAAACAAGTTTAAATTTAAAAGATTAATAAAAATTCGTTAACTTTAAACATTTATACGAAAAATGCTAGTCTTGTGAAAAATAGTAGTTTTGAAAGCATTTTTAAGATTCGTACTTCTAGTTTTCAGTTTATTATTTTAATTGTTTTTTTAAAGATGTTCTTATTGCTGACTTACAAAAAAATTATACGAGCCAAAAATATTCAAAAAAAAAAAGGAAAAGTTGAAATTTTTCAGTTCGACAATTTTTTTCTTGTCCCACAATTTTTTTGTGTTAGAGATTTTTAGATTAAAATAAAGAACACTGTTATTTTAGTTTTTAGGTTTCTTCTTCTTTTTTTTTCCAAAAGCTTTGAATGATAAACTAATATAAGATGATTACCCAGATTCTAAATCTTTTTATCTAACAGTTGCACTTGACTCAAATGTCCAATTAATTGAGAATTACTAAATTGTTTAGACAGATTTTAATAATTTAAAGTTTGTAAAAAAAAAACGCCTCTAAGCGATAGAATTGGAGTGTCTTTCATATTCTTCCATCTATAACAAAATTAAGGGGCAGACTCATGAACGATCCAAAAAGATGTTTCATCAATTTATTAAGTGGTTAATTTCATCAAGGGGGTTATCATAAATTACTAATGCGGTTAATATGTCGCTGACGTTGAGTCGTATAGGTTAGATTTTTTTATTGAAAGTTCAAAATTTGAAGAATAAAAAAAAATGTACATCTGAACACATTCCTGATTATATTCTGATTAATGCAATTTGCACTTTCTTAATTGATAATTAAAGAAAACAAAATTCAGAAGAAGGGAAACATTCTTTATAGAGAAAGTGAGAGAGAAACTAAATGGTATAAAAATCGAATAAGATTCTAAATCCTTGGCAACGAATTTGTCTTTCCTCTTCACGACAAAAGGTCACAAACTCAATTTTGTCTGTGGATATTTTTTGTTTGTATAGATTTTTTTTTTTTTTGAAAAGGAAATTCAAAAATTTTAAATGCCATACAATTGGCAAATGAACAAATTTTGGCGCACTGCAAAAGAGAGCATTGCGTTTTTTGCTCTGTTGGCTTATACACTCGCGATGCAGCGAAGCGAAAGTCAAGAAAGACAACGACGAGACTAGACGTTTATTAATGCCTCAATGTATCTATATGATGTATCTCTATCTAAATTGAATTTGTTATGGTTTAACATCGTTTAGATACAAAGCCGCTTAAAAATAGATCCCTTCAAAGTGGATTGTAGCACACAGCTCTTTTTGTGCCAAATCCAACAATAATTTTATTCATCCAATATTTTTTTTCTTCTCCTCTTTTCGAATATATGCTAATGCAGTTTTACTCATATGCAACTCTTATAGATGATGTGCGTTTTTAAAGTAAATTGTTCCAATTTCATTTTTCATTCTTGGATCAACAAATAAGTAATCAAATTGTCATTTATAGTGACGACGGTGGATGCCGACGAATTGTAATGTTTTGGATTGTTTTTTTCTTTCATGCCACTGCCACGATACTTCTGCGTGACGACGGTTTTATGTTTGTGCTTAAAAGCCTATTATAGTTTTGCACGTCAATCTGGAGTGGTTGATGTTGCCTTCTGAATAAATGAAACAAAAAATAAAGTCTTTCATTCATGGCCAACAAAAACTTACTAAATAAACTATACGACGACGCGACGGACGTTGAGAAGTGGATGGGTGTATAGTTTAGGTTATAATATGCGTCCAAGGATTTCTGCACGTGATGATGGGATTTTGTTAACTGTTTATTTTTATTTGTCCTCTGGAGTAAACAATTTAAAACATGTCCTTAAATGATGAAGGAAATAATAAAAAATACTCTGTGAAACTTACTTTCAAATTCTTCCGATCATTATTTGTGAAATTTACTTAAGTAAACTTTGTTTGAACTGTCATTGTTAGAGCCCGTCATTTATTTTACTGACTGCATTTTGATTTACATATGTAATTTTATGTGCCTTTTTCAGCCAAAAAATTGTTGATAAAACAAATGAAATGTTGGTGATCATTCAAAATGTAAAACATTGTTCTTAACTGCGATATTTCTATTATAAATAAAGAGTTATGGTCCTAAGACGCTTCCTTGTTGTATCGCTACTCTAATTTTAATATTTTGATGATGAAAATGATGAAAATTTACATAAACTTTATATTGAATTAGCGAATTAATTGAAAAAAAATCTAATTTAATAAACAAATCTAGCTTTTTTTTTTTTTTATTTAATTTCAATTTTAAATTTCAACTATTTAAGAGTTGTTTTAAATATACTTCAAAATCATACGGTATGTAGACAATTTTAGTTTACATTTTTAAAATTAAATTAAATTTTGAGAAAACGAGTTTCCTGTTGTATTGTTTTTTAAAATTTTGGAAAAAGGAATTTTTAGCTTAATTTTTAAACATAAATTTTAGTGGCCTGTGTACTCTCACCCTGTCTGTTGCCTAACATCCTAATTTCCTGATGATAGCTTTCTCAAATCGAAGTCAACGACGTCTATATTATCTCAACCTGTACCATTTCAAAAAATTGTATAGTGACATCTAAGCTGTAACTAAGTTACATAAGTAGACGAGTTAAAATAAGCCTTAGATTGAAAACTAGTGGAACAAATTTTAGCCAAATGTTTTTTGATGGTTTTTAGTTTCACCAAAAAAAATATTTACTCCAAATACAGAAAGTTACTTTTTTATACAAAATATTTTAAAAATGTAGATACCGTTGAAATCAGGCCCTGGTTTAGGTTTATCTTTTTTTTTCGTTTTAAGCTTCAAGAATTTAGTTAATTTGCCAAAAGGTTGAATAAAATATATTTTCAACAAAGTGGCAACACTGAAAACTATACTTCTTCTTTCTAGGATCGAATCCCATGTTTTACTTAAAATTTTTTTATAATTTAATTTTTTTGTTCTAATTTTTCTTTTATATTTTTTTCTACATTTTTCAGCAAAAATCGGCATTTTCTATTTCATATTCTATGGAGTTTTAGCTGCACTAGTTGCAATCTGCATGTGGGTATTCCATCAAACCTTAGATTTAACCGAACCAAAATGGAAGCTTGAAGAATCAATAATTGGAACAAATCCAGGTTTGAAACACAAAATCCATTTCCATATTAAAAATAAAAAACAAATTTTAATGTATGGCATCTTTGTTTTATTTTTATTTCAAGGTCTTGGTTTCAGACCATTACCACCAGAGGAAAATGTAGAGAGCACATTAATTTGGTACAAAGGTACACAATATGAAAATTACAAACACTGGACAGATTCGCTTAATGAATTTTTAGAGGGTAAGTTAAATATTTATTTTAAGATAATCAATTTTTTTATTTGCATCTACAAACACCAAAATTATCAATATTTTAAAATAATAATTATTGTTTTTGTGACCTTTTGCAATCTTTAAGAAGAAGCATATTTTGTCACAAATTGTTATCATCGCTCATTTAAAAAAGTGCTGCCAAATATTTTTCATACATATTCAATTTTTTATTTTTTTAAATTTGTTTTCTTTATTTTTTTTTCTTTGTAGTTTACAAAGTACCTGGCCTTAAGCCAGGACGAGGTGAAAACATTTACAACTGTGATTACAATCGACCACCGCCACCTGGACAAGTTTGCGATGTTGATATCAAAAGCTGGGATCCATGCACCAAAGAAAACAACTACAGCTACCACAAGAGTGCGCCATGTATTTTTTTGAAATTGAATAAAATTTTCGGTTGGGTTCCACAATTCTATAATACATCAACTCAATTGCCCGATAAGATGCCAGCGAACTTAAAAACATATATAGCAGGAATTGAAAAAGAAGATGCAAAGAAGGTTGAATTTTTTGATACCAAAATAAGGAATTAAATTTGAATAATTTTTTTTTTTTTTTTAGTTGAATACAATTTGGGTATCGTGTGAGGGTGAAAATCCAGCTGATCAAGAAAATATTGGTCTGATTGATTATCATCCGATGCAAGGTTTTCCAGGATTTTTCTATCCATACACAAATGCCAAGGGCTATCTGAGTCCTCTCGTAGCTGTGCATTTCCAGCGACCAAAGCGTAAGTTTATTATAGAAAACTGGTTAAAAGTAAAATTTTTTCAAAACAAATTGATGAAAAATAAATTTGCACTTCAACAAGCACCTCACCGTTAACTGAAGAGTCGAAGTGAAATGGCTGGTACGAAAAGCCAAATTTTTTAGGACTAACCGTTAAAGCTACTTTTAATGAAAAATATAATGTAAAAAAAAAATGGTTAAAAAAAATCCTAATCAAGTGAAATACATAAATTGGAAAAAGAGTTTTGACGAAAAAAGTTCGATCTCAAAAATAAAATGGTTGAAAAAATGCCAAAAAATGTAAAAACTAAAATTGGTTAAAAAAAATGTAAAACAAAGTTCTAAACAAAAAAATATTTTCTGGCTAAAAAGTTAAGTTTCCAAATATGAAAAGGATTAATACATTCCTCATTAAATCTTTGAAATTAGCCATCGAAGCATAAAATTAAATGAATTTTTGGTCAAGAGCATCAACAAAGTTCATTGATTTTTATATTCCAAATACTTTAAAATAACTAACCATTTTTTTTCTATTTTCCAAATTTAGGAGGAATCATCATCAACGTCGAATGTAAGGCATGGGCCAAAAATATCAAATACGATCGCAAAGAAAGAATGGGATCTGTACACTTTGAACTTCTAATTGATTAATATAGCACTTTAAGTTCTCTCAATCAAACTTCAAAAAAAAAAAAAACAACAAATCATCGTGAATGCTACTTTCTATAAATAAATAAATGTATTTTATATAAAAAAAAAAAGAATTTATGTAGAAATCTCCTCCTGCCTCTTCACATATGTATTTCTCTGTCCATTGCAGAATCCTTTAATTCTAAATATCAAAATATACATATAATAGATTAAATTTAACAACAACAAATTGAAAATGACGAAATTCTTCTTCTATTAAGAAAATAAAAAAGTTTTTAGGAAAATATTTACAAAACGAACCAAAATATGTATACAAAAAATTGTAAAACACATCTTTTATTCTTTTAAATATTTTTTTTTTAATATACAAATATTTATGCACATACAATAATACAAAAAAAAATCGTTTTTACAGAAAAATAATGTAGCTCTATTTTACATATTTAAAAATTTTTTATCAACATCAACATCCTCCGAGAAATGCAATTTTCCAAAAAAATGCAAACAAATTCATATTTAGATAATTATTATTATATATTGAAAATTTAAGCGAATTCCGAATCTCGAAATTTATACTAAAAAAAAAAATTGAATGTAAAGTAAATTCATTTATTAAATTATTGTGCTTTTTAAATAAAATTTATGAAACTAAGAAAAAAAAATACATAAAATATTATACTATATTTATTGCTTATTAGTTTATTACAACTTAACTGCCATTACACAAACAAATGAACCAAACAACAATTTGAACAACAACAACAATCAAATATAAGTGCAGCGTTTTTAATTTAACAATATTTTCTCTATTATTAAACAAACCATTTCAAGTTAAATATTTTATCTTTAAATTCAGAGAATTTAAATAAATTATTTATTGTTTGTCGTACTTTTTTTTTGGTTAAGTTTTAATTTTCTTTGTTTAAAAAACAACATTCAATAGTTTATTTTTTTAAAGTACCTTTATCAATTTTTATTTCAACAAAAAAAAAATGTAAATGATATTTGAATGACAACAAAAATGTGGTTGTCATTGTGTTTATTTTTAAGTTAACAAATAAATTTGCTAAGACAGATCATAGAAAACAAAAAATTAAATAAAGTGTACAAAAATCGAAAGAAAAAAAAATAAACAACTTATTTTTGATTTATTTTATGGAATTAGAAAATTAGATGGATCTATCTTTTAAATTACGTCGATATTTATATAGTAATGAAATGATGAATGATTGCGTACGTCCATCGGTCAGTTTTTTTTTTTGCTTTGGAAATATGAATTAAATAATCTTTTTACCTAGCAACGGACTAAAAATAATTTACATAACATTTTGATAGGCACAAAGAGGCTAAATAGAAAATGTGTGGTGTTTTTATTTAAAGGCAATTGATGATAGATATCATTGCTAATATGTTGTACATGGATGTTTTAATGAAAAATGTATATGTACTAGTGCAGAATGATCTTTGTAAATTTTATGAAAGCAAAAGTTTCCAGCTGGGTGTTTGTGAATAAAATATGTTTATCTTCTATTTACTTTATACAATATAGACCTTGGACTCATGGAAAGACCAATAACCTGCGTATTAGGTATGCCATTTTGATGTGGAAACTAAAAGAAATTGGTACACAACACAATCTGTTTTAAAAAAATTATTAAATAAAAATATTTCCCCACCGATCACATTGAATCTATAAAAATTGAATTCAAACAAAATGCCATCAACTGATGGGTCTTAACCTTGAGTAAGATTGGCGGGAAGTAACTTAAATTTTAATTTATTTAGGAAATTAATTGTTTCATACTTGCTTATTAAGCCTAGTACGCAGGTCTTTTGTTATTTTCTCTAATAACTTTAAATAAATTAAAAAAAAAACAACGGCAAACATTTCTTTTTTTTTGACGTAAAAATCACTCCCATAAAATTCTTAATTAATTCACTTAATTGTTGTAAGACTTATATTTTATTAACCTTTTTGGCAATTTTTTTAAGTTTAGAATACCGAACAATTTTGTTAATTCAGAACACTTTAATGTTTTCCAAATTTTAATGTGGGACTAATGACAAGTGAAATATTTAATTACAAATTAAAATCCAAGTCAGCAGCAAAAAAATTAAATATAATAAGAGTAATGGTCTCCGATCTTACTCTCCTTCGAATACAGAAAATCGAGACGATATAACCTCAATTGGTTGATTACTGGGCCTAATTCCGCAAATTTATCTGAGTCCAAAAACGTACAAACATCACTGTATGCATCAATTATTTTTTCAGTGTGATTTCAAAATTTGCTTGGAAAACTATTGAAGCTTACAGAACTGGGGTCTTTTCAGCTAAATAATGCTTAACTCAAAACTTTTTTACAGTAAAGCAATGAAAGTAGATATGTAACGCGCATTATGAAAACTGACCAATTCTAAGGAGAAAGTTGACACAGATTGTTATTTTTTTTAAGACAAATTTGTAATCATTTTACGAAAATCAATCATAAATCTATTTGTACATTAGGTTGTTTTAGCATTTTTTAATTTTTTTTCCTTCGGTTTTTTAATAAAACACATCTGTAAAAAAATTGAGTTCATAATATTAACGTTCTCAACAACTCTCAAAATTCGTCAAAACACTTTCGGTTTTCCATATAATTTGTATCGGAAAATAAAAGTTTTTTAAACTACCCAATGGTCAAAACTTTATTTACCGTAAAATAATAATCGTTTCAAAGTTACAGCACAGTTACAGAATAAAATTACTCATAAAATTCTTCAAAAGTTTTATTTCTCAGTCCCTTGGTGACCATTTACTAGTCATTAAAATAATAAAAATATAAAGAAGTTCAGAATTTTGGAATTTTAAAGACTTTAGGTAAGGATTTAAAATAACGATGTTCAAAACTGAAGATGCCATTTGATGTATAAATTTACAAACATAATTTGAACATTTTTTTTAATAAAATCATGACGGTGGTTTTTTCAAAAAAAAAAAAAAGTTATATATATTAAATTTCCTAAAATATTTTAGAAAAAAAAAATCGCAAACGTTTAAAGAGTCAATGCGAAAATAGGACACCAAAATTCCGGTTCCATGGTTCCATATTTTTGAAAAATATTTTTAACCAAATAATTTAAGTTTCTTACAAAAACCTGCAACATCGTTAGAGCCGTTTTCGATATAAATAAGTTTCGACTTTTGACGATTAATGAAAAGGTATACGGTTAAAGAAAATTTAGACTTCGTCTTTAAGGAGTCATTTTAAACATTAAGTTCCAATTTGAAGAAAATCGCTTTTGTAGTAGGTACAAAAGACAGACAGAAATCATAATAATATCTCAAGTTCGATTTTCTTACGAATCCAATACTTGCCCCTAGGTAATTTTAGTCCCAAGAAAAAATATTTCTTAATAATAATATAACTTGAATTTTCTGAGAAAATTTTTAACTAAAATACATATAATAAATTTAATGATTGTTTTAAACTTTCACAGTTTTCTATCTTTTGTTTTATTTTTAAGCTCCACTTCTTTTTTTAATGCTGAAATGATTATTATTTTATTTTAATATGATTATGAAATTTTTGTTTTTCTCTCAGTGTACCCAGATAAGTAAATCTCATGCAAGTTTCCCTGAGAGAACTACTGTTCCAAGACAGAATTTTAAAACTAATTTTATTTATTAATTTCAATATTTCGAAATTTAAAATTATTTAAGACAGTTTCTCTGGAGTTTGTTTTAATTTTCTAAAAAGAAAAACGAACGACAGATTTTATTCTTATTATTTAGATTAAGCTTTTCCAAGCACGTGTTGAGGTTTCCTCTTTAAACCTCTCTATAAGTATTTGCGTCATCAAGAATAAGACTAGTGTGATAATAGCAGAGGTGCATGTGCTGCATTTAAATTTAAAAAAAAAGCTTTTACCATAAAACTCAAACAGAGAACATGACGTGTTAAGAGATTTTTCCGGTCAACAAAAAACAACAACTGGACATAGTCCACTGAATTTGAAAAGTACCTTCATATGAAGTGCATTGCCCTTAACCCTTTTGTTGATATTTTAGCCTTGTTTTATTGTCATGACCAAAATCTGTTTGGATAGACAGTTTTTTTTTACATAAATAAAAAACAGCTTCCAAATGACGTAGAGCAATTTATAGAAACAACAATTTATTAATTTTTTTTAAGTACATACAAAGATAGTGTCATCTGAGTAATTTTAATTAATATTATTTCCAGGTACTTAACTACCTGGTGCTCGTATAGATACATTCTGAGGTGGTTTCTTTATCGATGATTTTTATTTTTTTTTCATTTCTTCATTAATGTTCCCAATAACTAGTTACAATTCAGAAAAAACTTGTCTCGTTTCCTTCTCTGTCTAACTACCTATAGACTAATAACTTTTTAGGGCTTGGATTGGAAAATAGGTAAATAATGAAGTATCTAAAGCAGTTTTAGTTACTCAAGTCAGGTTTACGTTGGAAATTGTTTTTTTTTTCTATTTTGTGGTTTCAGGAAGGTAAAAAAAATTATCGACAAGGGAATGGCAGAGCATGATGGCTAGCAACGTTTTATCGTTTTGATTTTATATACCTACACATATATTTTTTTTTTGTGTGTGCTTGACTGATTTGTCATTTTCAGGTGAATTATTTTTATTTATTATTCAGTAAAATGTTGCAATATTCGTATGATGTTTTATCGTTGTTTTTAGTTAACATCAGAATGCTAATTGATAGATATTCGTAATCAGGAGTGATTGAGTGCTCCGATTTAAATTGGTTTTATTTGGAAAAGTAGGTACATTTTATGGAGTCGTAGGTATCTTTATTTTGTAGCTAGGCAAGCAAATAATTTTTATTTTTGGGGGGGAAAAACTAGAACTTACCAAAAATTTTAAATGAACTATTAACACCTCTTATTCCTATATTATACCCATTAAGAAATTTTATTTGTAACAATTTGTAAATGATAATTTTTTTTACTTTTAGTTGAGTCAATAGAAAATAACGTGGAAAAAATAGATGAGGGAATTCCTTTTTTTTATTTTATGAAATTATGTTACTTCAAAGATTAGATAATAGAATAGATAATAGAAGCAACACTGCAATTCATTTTTCAGCCTTAAAAATAACGGTGAACCTACCTACACACTTGTCATTTAACAGCCAAGCCAAAAATTATTTATCTCAACCACGGCTATAAGGATTTGATGAAATTTTTTTGTAAGAAACTAAAATTTTCATTCCAATTTTTTTTTTATAAAAAAATTATTTTTTGAAAAAACGGTTATTACGATATTTGATTTTTTGCGGTATTTCATTAATGCAGCGTCCAATTTCCAATTAACTTTGTATGCATGAAGATGCAAATCTTTCGTCAAAATTCGCTGCATACTGGATTTGGAAACACCAATTTGCTGAGCTCGGTGTCGAATTGAGGTGGATGGAATTTGAGCGACATCATCACGTACTGCTGCGATATTTTGGGTCGATCGACCTGGTTGAAGGCGCATTGTTGTCTTTACATCAGTGACAGACCAAGTTTCAGCAAATTTTTCCATTAATTGCTTTACAGTTGACTCTTTTGGAGCATTATAATTGTAACCCCAAATTGATCGCAATTTGCGAACTGTAGCCTCAAAACTTTCATCATGTTGGTTAAACAATTTCACAATGAGAATGCGTTGTTCATTCGTGTAGCGCTCAATTTTTATTAACCTTATACCTTCTACCAATGTCGTTTTCAATTGGCAATCTGGAAGCAGAAAAAAGCATTCTGAATGCGTTCAATTGGGCAAAAGTGACAATTCTGATTCTAAAAAAAAGAGAATTTCTCTTCTGGATTTGAAATCAGAAGCAAAAACAGAATCACTCACACATTCAAAGATTTAATGTCACGCTTGATAATTGTCATATTTTTTTAAAATTACAACTGTGAAGTGATTGCTTGAAATACTAATACTCTCACACCAAACATCAAATTTTTCAGAATCGAAAAAAACTGTTCAATTGGGATTCCGAATCTAAAACCAATTCCGGATTGCCAATTCAAAACGACATAACAAACAATAATAATTGTTCAAATGTCAAACAATGACACTTCGAATGGCGCCAAATTTAAATCTTGCGCTCTTGTTGGGACACCCTTTATTTCCCCGCCGACATTCTTGTTTCTGTATTTTTTTCTTATTTGACTTTTATGAACTAATTTAATATAGAAGAAAGTTCAGGCAATAAAGTCGTGCATTTTATTTTATCTGATTTACTTGTAGCTGGTCGTTTTTTTCTTAATTTTTACCTACCTAACCTTACACTTTATAAAATATGGTCACCTCAGAACCTCAGTTAACAAGAACATTTGGTTAGTTTTTTTTTTTTTTGTTCTTTCTTTATTTCATGTAAAACTTATTTCCTAAATCTGTTCCCTCTTCTTTGATATGAGCCCCATATTAAAACACATGTTCACAAAACCATTGCAACAAACGGGTTTTATTTATTATTAGAAAATACAGCAAGTTTTGCTATATTATGAAAAAAAAAATGTAATTGTATATTCTATCTCTCTTTTTTCTTTGTCTTACTCTTCAATCGGTTTTATAAACAAAGAGAAAAATATTTATAAACAAAATTCAATTGAAGAGAAATTTTCAAACATCTCTCAAAATTCTCATTATTATCAGACAAACAATATTCTAATTCAACAAGAAATAAAAAATTAAAAACAACAACATCCAACACGCTTTATCTTCAGCACATCAACCAACAAGAACCCAAAACCATCCCAACGACCCAACCCAACCTACCCCAGCTTGAGTTCAGAATCTGAAGAGTACAACACAAGCAACAGCTTCAAAATGAAACAACAACAACAACAAATACAATTTTTACAACGTGACGTCTTTTTTTTCTGTCTAAGTACCTACAGTACAAGTAAGCAAAATGTACAGTTGAAGCAAAAAAAAAAAAAAAACAATAAAAAGCTTTTAGTATCTTTTATAGAACTCGCGTATGTTTCCTAAAGTGTTGAATTGAGTATCTGGATTTTCATCGCATTCGCATCGAATCGAATCGAAGTCGAAAGCGAGTCAGTCCAGCTGTTATAGCAGCCTAGCCACACAAAATCGTCTGCCACTCAGTAACACCAGTTTAGTCAGTGTTCTTAGTTCGTGGGTATAGGACGCGTATACGTTTGGGGACTCATCCGCTTCTTCTTTTCGTCATTTATTTTAAGTGCTGTGATTCTGTCGCTCATCACAAAATCACATCAAGAAGTGAATCCTAACCAAACCACTCTGTCGACAGAATTTTTGCAGTCGTTTGCATCTGATTTTTGGTTAAAAAAAAAATAAATAAAAATAATTATTACTGTTTGAATATTTTTTTTTTTAAACTAAATAAAAATCGCATTTTAGACGAAATTTAGAACAAGTGTTTAATCACACTCCCCACAACATACACATCCCTATTTGCAATCCGCGTCACAGCACACAATAAGCATAATTATCAACTCGCGGCATTTTTTTTTTGAAAAACGAAAAAAAGGACACAGAACAAGTAAAGTAGTTACTTACTTGCACCGAAACGAAAAAAAAAAACAGTGAAGTGCTTGTTGCAGTAAAAATTTAAATCAAGAAAAAAAAACGAAAACAAAAACCGCGCATCATGTCTAAGTCCGAGATGAAGAATGGAGTGGCTTCAACAACTACCTACGACTTCCAGTACCCACAGCCAAAAGAAAAGGAAACTTTTTTGGAATTTTGTTACAATAAAAAAAATGGAACCTATTTCGGACGCACTATGAGTAGTTGGGGTAAGTTTTGAGGAGTCCGCCTCTTCAACTTAATTAGAATAGAAAGACAGGATTTAAAAAAAATAACAAACCCAAGAAATAAAATCACATTGCAATTTGTACAAAACAAATTACATAAATTGAATGCATTAAGTAATCTCTCCATTGATAAGTAATACTAAATTCTTTATTTGATAAAAAAAAGCGATACTTTTGCTTTTAAATATTTTTCTTAAAGATAAAGTCTACTCAGACAGTATAGGCCCGTTTTACAATGTTTACATACATTACATATATCTATGTACATACAAAGTGTGTGCATTGAAATTTCATACCAAAAATTTTCCTATGAATTCCCGTTTTAATTTGATTTTTATTTCTTTTCTTTCTTTTTTTTTTGTGTTAACGAAAAACAGTGTCAATGCTAACAAACAATTCAAAAATAGATAAATAAATATAAGATAGTGATAGGAAGGTAATAATTTGAAATGATTTATTTTGTTCTTCGTTTAGTGATAAATTTTTGAAAAAAAAAAATCTCTACTCGACAAATTGCAAAATAAACAGAAATTTATTTTTAAGTAGAATTAATTTTATGTAAATTAATATGATTTTACCTAGATTATTACGAAATAAAGTGAATTCTTTGTTTATATTTTTTTTTTTTTAAGAAAGGTGTTCTTGAAAAATGTACTAATCTAGGGTGACCAGATATGTTTTATCTCTACGTTTTTGTTCATTTAGTTTGTCTCGAAATTTTTAATATTAAAATTATTACATTTGATTTAAAGTATGTACATAGCTTAGATACATATTGAGTTGGTTTCTCTGCGAGAACTGGTTGTATCAAGATTCAAGATCATATAAAACCAAAATGCAGAATTTTTTTCGAAAAACATATCACTATTTTTTTTCATAAACACATAATTATATATTTTGCTTACCAATATCTCAAAAAATAGACATCTTCAAAAAAAAAATTAAGGGTTGTTATTTTCATATTTTTTTTTTTTTTAATAAATAAAATCCGATATATTTTGTGTGTTTGTTGGCAAGTATTCTGACGTTCAAAGTTCCCCTTTCAAAATTAAGCTTTGCATTTTTGTTTACAAAATGTTTAAAAAAATGTAAGAAACATGCTCCTTTTAAAATAAGTACATGAAAAAGCATATAATTTATGATTTCAAATTTCAATTGTTTAGATAAACCAAAGAAGAAGGTTGAGCTTGGAACGAATTTTTGGAAAGATACCCAAAAATCTTTAATTTAGTATGAAAAAAAGTTATAGAAAAAGCAAGAATCTTTGATTTTTATTTTTCAAAGATCATTAAAACGGATTTTTTTGGATTTTTTTTTAACGCATAAAACGTCTTAAGTATTTTAAAATACTTAGATTTCAAAAACAAGCAATTTTTTTAGAATATTCGGTATGATAAAAAAAAATTAACTAAAAACAAGAAACATAAATTTTATGATTAATTTTGTTTCATCTCAATACGCAATAGGTCGAATATACCAGCTTTTTAATATACCTCAATTTTTTGAGTCGGTGCTTAGACTAAAATTTAAGAAGTCAATGAATTTTCTACGCAAACGTTATTTGTTTTTTTTTTTAGATTTATAAACATTTCTAGTCGGATATATAAAATTTGTATATTTTTTTTTCTGGTCACTTGAATTTTTAAATTTGCAATCAAAAGCAATCAATTTGGGACATATTTCAAACAAAAATAAAAAATAATTTGTTTCTAGATTAATATCTAGGTAACCTATAAACTAAGATTCTAAATCAAAGCAAACATTTTTTTTTCACTTTTAATCTTAATATCGTGTCCAATAAAATTACGTATTTTTAGCATTTTAATAGCCCTACCAATTAAAAGAACAGCTAAATGAAGTTAGCATAGAAATCATACAATGCTTTAGCTGATTTTCTAATTTCAAAAATATTCCATAATTATAAAAATCCACTCAAAGTGTTGTCATGAATTTAGTAAATATGCATTTTGGCTTATAACTAAAAGATAAACTTACCAAAAGATTAGAATTTATCAAAGCCGTAAAGTTTATTGTACGTTTTACAACTGCATAGCAATTTTTAGCAAATATGTATACACAAAATATATTCACCTCAAATTTGAAATTTTCCTATTTTATCAGCTTGAGTAAAAACTTGCTAACTTACTTTTTGTATAATTTACAAATAAATTCAAAAATAAAAGTGTCAAAAAATTGGTAAAATTTTATAGTTTTTTGTATTGTCAAGCAATTTTTTGAAAAAAATAAAAATGATTAAAAATAAAAGTGGAGTTAGCAGGTTTACCTTTACCCTATATAAACCAACGATTTGTTTATGTTTCATGACGATATTCACAGCTGTCTACGTTTAGTTAAATAAAAAGAAAACTTCCCATTTATGTCTAACAATGGAATAGAATTATCGGTCCCATTGGAATATTTCATAATTAAGTAAACAGAGCACATAGGTACCCAGTTACATTTGCATAATATTATTTTAATGACTTATCGCAATTCTTTGAATAATATTTTTATATTATTACTACTAGGTAGAACTTCAAATTAACTGAACAAAATTGTGGTTTTTATGAAATGACATTCTCTTCTGGATCACATTTCCATATCTTCGCACTTCAAGGCTTGATATAAGTTAAGATAAATTTGAAAGGAATATTAAATTGTGAACACATTCAGCACTATAACCAATTTATTTCTTCTTATTTTTGTTTTTATTGTTACTAAGAAATGTGTGCACAGTTTTTTAATGCATTTAAAATACTAAAATATCAGTTTCTTAAATAAACCTAAGAGATAAGGATATTTCCACATTCTATTATTATTTTTTCCAGATGTCAGTTTCATTCTTTTTATTCTGAAATGCACACATAAAATTTTATATAATAAAAAAAAAATTGAAGGCTCCTCTGAGGTTTGAACCCAGGACATTTTCATTACACTCTCACAGGAAAATTCGCAATAGGAATTTTCAATAGTAATAGTTAATGCAAATAAAAAAAATGTAAGTTGTGCTTTTCAATGAGTAAGCTTCTTAAAATTATTATTATTCCATTAGCTAACAAATTTTTGGGTCCTCGTTGGAAGGAAAGAAAACAAGTTTTCTAGATTAATTTGACTTTGCTGAAATCGAAAATACAAATCTTTTTTTTAAGAAATGTTTTCGAAATATATGCAAGTTTTTTTGCCCGTTTTTTCAATATGTATACATGTATGTATATATTTAATCAAACGATGACCCAAAAGATTATAAACTTGTGTTATAGGTGTACGGAATTAAGTGGAATGCTTCTTAAAATAAGAAGAAACACTTCTTAAAATTCAATAGGTCTGTTTTTTTTTATAAAACCAGTGCTATTTCTAAGTATTTGAAAAAAAACTTTCTTAAGTTAAAAATAACTCGAATTGCTGTAGTTTGTCTACAACGGGTATCAATCAAAAAAAAATATGTGATTTGACGTTTTGACGTTTCTTGAGAATAGTAACGTATTCATTAGTTATTCCCGCATCTTCTTTCTTATTTCACGACGGTTGTTATGGCCTCGATTTATCCACTCCAATGCTTTACTTTAGGCTCCACTTGTGAGGCCCGTCTTTTTTTATAAATATATAGTGTACTTCTTAGTAATACAATTAAAGAAGAAAAAATCGAATCTAAAAAAATGAATTAAAAAAATAAACCAATTTTTTCAATAATCTTTTTTCACACTTTACATATTTACTAATTTAATTCATAAGCTAATATTTAATGGCATTATTGGTGTGATTAATCTAGTCTTCTGTTTTGTTATTAAATTTTGTTTAACAAAACACCCTACCTTGATGTTGACAAAGGTGTATGATGTATCTTTTCAAGGTTATTGTTTTTTATAAATACAATTTTTTTCGTATGAAAATTCAAACAAAAATAGATAGAACTGTGAAGTGTCTTTCAAATAAAGGGCGTCTATTTATACATAAAATTCAAAAAAAAAAATATGTAATTCAAGATAATTTTGTCTTATAAGCTAACAAAAATAAGCATTAGATGTGGATAATTCATGGAAATATGTATTTAATATTTATTGAATTTTGTACGACATTAAAAAAAATATATTTTGTGCTTAAAAAAATACGGTCTTTTTGAGTATATCAATTCATAGAAAATTTTGTTGCTTGGACTTTCAGAAATAAAATTACAGATATATTCCATTTCCAAATTTTTGGTGGCATTTTAGAATTAACACTAAACTAGAATGAGCTATAACCCGCCTACTGCCCTACCAAATTCTACGCCCACTGCGACACTCCCTTTTCTTATAACATGGTATATTTTTTTTAACAGTGCTTATTGTAAAAACTAGAATTTATATTCTTTCACGTGATGACAAAGAGTTCACTGAAACTTGCTAGAAAATTAAAAGAATTTACATTATAAAAATATTGACATCATGATAAGTCTTATCGTTAAAAAAAAAAAAATTAAAACGATATGTATAGCAAAAATAGAAATTAAGATTACAAACATTACATTCTAAATTTTTTATTTATTGTAGAACAAATATTCATATACTTGTATGAAAATCAGAAGTCTTACTTAGTCAGCAGTTACAAAACACAGTCACAATCATGACCTTAAGTTTTCTTACAATTTCCAGATAACGTCAGTATAGATTGCCCATACGTCATACGATCATACATTATTTGTCATTATATTGACATACTCCATTTACAGCAATGTCAAATAATGTTTACTTTGTTTTTTCTTGCCACCTTAATTATTATTATTATCAAAATTCACGTTATCATTAATCAATTTTTTTAGTTATTAGCTCCCAAGTGAAAAAATAATGTTTTCTCTCTTTAAAATTCTAAATTTTTTTTTTCAAAAAATATTGTCACTTTAATGGTTTAACTAGCACCATGCTAATGCTTTAATAATCTGCTCAGTGCCGAATAAAAAAAAAATATCATACTTACTCGTACTAATTACAGCTTAATAGTTTTGTTGAAGCGAGAAAGATTAGTTCACTCCACTCGTCATTATTTTATGTTAATAAGTTTAATTTAATTATTTTTTTTCCAATCTGGTTAGAGAAAACCAGACGAGATAATCGATTCTAAGTTGTGTTCTTTTTTTTGTCGCTTAATGTAATAGGTATTTACAACAAAACAAAAAAAAAACCACTGTGTTACATAAAAATAAAATGAGATAAATCCATAAAAATGTTCACACAATAAAACAAATTATAAAGAATCTTTAAACAGTGTTGTTATACGAAGGGATTGCTGAATTTTAGTGTTTATTGGAATTATAGCACTTAAAAATTCTGAAAGAAAATCATTTCATAGCTGGCCCCAAAAACAATAGCGCTCCAAAAAAAATTCTGAAAATGCAATTCTGTATAAAATCGTTGGTCTATGTTGGCAACAAATATTTTTCGAACATTTTAAAAACCTGATAAGATGTTGTAAATATTAGTTGCAAATTTTTCAAAATTTCAATCAATTATAATAATTTTATTTAAGAATAGAAAAATGTGAATACAAGCACTGACAACTTGGGTTGCTTGATCGTTATTCTTTCAATGTTTTGGAGGAATTCTTTTAATAGACATTTTCATAGGTCTATTATTTTTAGAAAAAATTGTATCGACAAGAATTTTTAAATATTTTACATTATAAGAAATTAGATCAACAAATAATTGTAGTACCAAATTTAAAAAATTTTTCACGTTGGGCTCCAAATTTAGTTTTTCCAGGATAAGGAAATTGCAGCTATTTTAAAATATTGGCATCAAAGAGTGTCAAACGGCAAATTCTGATTATAGGTTGAACTTTACCCAGGTTTGACCCAGGTTTTCTTGACAACCCCAACAGTTCTCAAAAAACACTTAAGGGTTGTCAATTGTCTCTTTGACATTCAAACCAGAAGAAAACATGAATTTTGTACTCTGTGCTGTAATAGTTCAAATTGAAATTTGCACGGATTCACCCGTTGCACAGGCGACAACATCAAATAATTCCATTTCTACTTCTATTTTTGTTGAATTAAATTTATTTATTCAATTTATTTTTACTTAAATAATAAACAATTACCTGCAACACTTAAATTCACAGCAAAACAAATGCTTCAAACTCGTGTCAATTTGGCAGTTTATTCTTTACATCAACTCGCCGCAGCAAAAAACCTAGTTCTACTTCAGGGCGAGTTCAGGGCGACCCCAGGTCTCAAAAAACACAGAATTTCATTGTCAGGGTGAGTTCAGGTTTTTCAAAAAACGCTTTAGGGTGACCTACCCCAGGGTGACTTCAGGGCTCAACGAACAAACCTTATAATTTCAAAATTCCAACCAAACCAAAATATCCTGATGTTTTTTCCTACATATTTTGGAAAAAAACATTTAAGCTTTAAAATTTCAGAAAAACTCCCCGCCTTGGTTACCAAAATTTAGAAATTGTTACTCTTTTCGAATATTCGATATCAAATGATAACTCAATCGATAAAAAAAAACAAAAAAAAAAGAACCTCACTTTGCATCCTTAATTTTTAAAGGAAATATTAATGTCGTTGTTTTAAGGATATTTAATATTAAAGCGATTTATATCAACATATTCTGAGTATAAATTAAAAAATTTAATAATTCCTCACGTTGGGCGCCAATTTAATTTTCATAAGATTTAATCAAAGAGATTATACTATATTTAAATTATCCACGCCAGAGCGAGTTATATTAACAAAATCTAAACCTAACCTTTCATATGCTTACATGTATTTTTTTTAATATCTACGAGTACTCAACCACTCTTTGTTTTCTTTTAATTTAAACAAATCATTAACTTCCATGAACTTTAAAAACTATTGAATTTTGCACAGATTAAACGTAATTGTTCATTTTTAATGACAAAATTCTATAACAACGCTGCTGTTTACGATAGAACTAATATAACAATTTTATGACTGAATAATTAAAACTTTATGACAACAAAGCGAGAGATATTGTTGAATAACAACAACTACAACAACAACAAAATCGAGTCCGCAAACAAAACTTTTAATAGGATTGCAATATATACTTGAATAGGTACTAGTACTCATAGCCAGATAGTGTCATTGTTTGCTCACAATTTTTTACAACAGAATCATCCTCTGATAAGCCCCACGTGTTTACACAGAGCACATGTCTCAGTTGAAGCTTACAATTTATTGAAAATGCATTTCCATAGAAGTATGATGCAATGAAGAAATTTTAAAGAAAATCAAAGCAAAAATTTAACTTTTCCACAATTTTTTTTTCTTTGTAAAAGTAGAAGAAAAAAGTTAGAGAGAAGTTCAGTATTTTTATAGCTGAAGAGTATCTATTTATGTATCGAAAAAGAAATTAATAAAAACCAATAGGTGATTTTTTTTTCCTGTCTATGATTAAACCAAAACAAAAAAAAAAAACTTACTTAGATATTTATAGCCTTTATAAAATTACGAGTAGGTAGGTAAATATATCTATCGCCTTGAAGGGAAAAGGGGAAAAAGTAGAAAGCTTCTAGATAATCGAAATGGGGTTTTATTTATGTTACTGTGTGTTGGCAATAGAATCATTTATTTTGCCTAAAAGAAGATCTGACGCAATATATATACATTGTGTTACTGTAAATTCCCGAAATGATTAAATCCTAGAACTTAACAGAAAGACCTTGAAGTTGGCAGAAAATTAGTATTTTTTTTTTAATAAAAGAATCTGACCTAACCGTTTAAAGTACGTTCAGTCTTCAGGTAGGTGTCAATGTTTTTTTTTTTTAAATAACAACGCACTTCCACTCTTTTCAATTTTGATGCAAATTCTAAGTCTAACCGGTAAAATCTAAAATTTCCCTATTTCGAGAATTTACATTAACACATACAATTTGTTCTTCCATATGCAAACAAAAATCTAAATTTACCATCAGAAGGACCTATTTACTCAATGTAATGACCTTAACATCATCGCTAAAGTTAAAACCCCACATAAGAATATCTTCTTGGATTTATATTGTATATCAATCAAATTTACCAAAAAAAAAAAAATATAATACATTCTACATATGTATATTAAAAAATACAAAGTATAAGTGTGAAGCTCATTAATGGCCATAGACAAACAATTGAAGAGCCTTCACTTAATGACATATCGATAGGGAAGAAGAAAAAAAAAATAATGTTACTTAGTCAAGGGTGTGTCAAATAGCTGACCAATTATTCAGCAATTAACAAACATCAACATAAACACACATCACGTACATATGGATGGTAGTATACCTAATTACTTTTCCTCTAGCAAGAAAGAGGACACTTTAGTGGCGGACCATAAAAAAAGAAAAAAAAAACTTTAACCCTTAATTTGTCATATTTCTTGATATCTTCTAAGTGTGTTTTTATTTCGTTTATAGAGAAAAAGCTACTCTTGGCCTTATTTAATGAGTATAAACGAGAATTTACTACTTAACTAAACAGATCCTTTGAAAAGTTTTGTAGAACGTGATATACATATGTACCAGGTACCTGCACGTTTTCAAATAATTACACATGTGGCAATTAAACTACTGCTACTCGTATATACTTAAGAGAATATTTCAGTTTTAACATTAAGTAAAACTTACAATTTACCTCTCAAAAAACGACCTATAAAAATGTTTTCATATTGTAAGACCTCATTTTATTTTCGAAAGCAATTAAGTCGTTTTTTTCGAAAATTTCTTTTTAAAAAAACACTTCGATTGAAGTAAATAGAAAAATAAACTTACATTTGCTGAAACGGATTGTTGAAATAAGTTGTTGCTTTGAATTAAATTTCTTCCAGTTTTCTATTATACACAACATTAATTTAAGCTTTGATACATTTTAATTTAAAATTTTAAGAAATTATTTAAAATAAAAACATCACTTAGAATTTCTAACATTCACTTCATTCGCACTTTTACCCAAATTTAAAACCACGATTAAAACAGGAATTTCAAACCAAACGGCAATCGCTTATTTATTACTAAAACTAATAAATCAAACGTCAAATCAGTGGCACCGAAAAAATTTTCAGAACTCTGTGTGAATATATAAATCAAAAATCCTCTAAATTTAAAGGTAGTTAAGGTAGTTAAGTTCTGTTTCAAATACCGTTACTACTAACCTTTTTTTGAAAAATAAAATAATAACTTAATATTTTAATTTACATACAGAAACTCATTTTAAAAAAATGTTGTCAAAATCGTTGTACTCGTTTTCGAAATCAATAAGGATTGTCTTACTTACTTACTTATCAGGCTCCCGACCCATGAAGGATCTCTGCCTGAGACACGATGGCTTTCCAACCTCTACGATCCCAAGCAAGTTGCTTCCAGTCTTCCAAACCGAGCTCTGGCGTCCGCGACGACTTGGTCTTTAAACCGGAGGTTCGGTCTTCCTTGTCGTCTCGAACCCTGGAAGCTGGGAGTTATAGACTCTCTTGGCTGTAGCCTACGAGTTTTTCTTTCTGGACTACATCCACATCTTTGTACAGCTCATAGAGTTTGCGGTTATATATTTTCCTCCATTCGCCCTCCTCGCACCCAGGACCAAATATTCGTCGAAGAATTTTTCTTTCAAAAGCAGGATTGGCAGGATAAGGGTTTGTAGAGAATGCACTTCGTCTTAGTGTAAGGAGTTTTGAACCCATTTGTTTTGCTAAACCGAAGTATAGCAGCGGTTTCCTTGGGTAATTCTTCGCCGGATTTGCACTAAGGTGTCATTCGTGGAGTTAATTTACTCCAAGGTAGATGAACTTCTTAATTACCTCAAAATTACTGCTATCAATAGTGACGTTTGACAGATGCTGTTGATAGCAGATACTTGTCTTATCCTCGTTTACTTGAAGACCAACGAGCTCCGATATTCGTTTGGAGCAGCCGATAATTTCGATGTCGTCCGCATATCCCAGTAGTTGGACGGATCGGTTGAAGATAGTGCCTTCAGTGTTGACACCTGATCTTCTCCAGAACTAGGTTGAAGAAATCACATGATAGCGCATCTCCTTGCCGAAACCCTGTGCATGATTGGAAAAGTTCCGAAGAACTATTTCCTAATTGCACATAACGTCAAGCGACACAATTAGATCAGTTTTCCTGGGTTCCCGAGTTCGGCTATCACCAAATAGAGCTCCTGGCGATGACAATAAAAAGATGGTAGTCCTCGACTTGCAATTCGTTGGTCTTTTCCAGGATTTGCTTAAGTGTGAAGATTTGGTCTATCATCGATCTGCCGGGCCGGGAGCCACACTAATAGATATTTGCCGATTAAAGTGTTGCAGAACGGCTTAAGACACTCACACAGTACGTTGGATAGGGTCTTATATGCGACGTTTAGCAGGATTATGCCTCGGTAGTTCTTGCAGGACTTTTTTGAAGAGGGGCATATGGAACTGATAGTCCAATCATCGGGAATATTTCCTTCCACCCAAACTTTATTGATGATATGATGCATGTGCCCTATCAACATATCTCCTCCGTATTTAAAGAGTTCCGCTGGTAATTCGTCCGAATGGCACAAAAATTATGAAATAACTAGTTTTAAACCAATTTGAATTAAATGGGGGTTATTTATTTATTTAGTAATAAAAATTACTAAAACACGACAAATCAAAAAACAATTCAAGCTTTTTACGCAAACTGCTTTCTAGTATTCATAGACGTGCAACAATTAGTTTACTTCTTGAAAACCAACATATTTTTGCAGTATTTTTAAAATAATTTATAATCAAAGTTTAAACGTTTTTTTCTTCGATTTCTTTATCAGTTAAAAATATTAATAGTAGTATTTTTAATTTTATTAGTATAATTTTGTTTTTCTTATAAAACGTTTCTAATGTATAACCAAAAGCTTAGGACATTTTAAAAACTTTTCTTTCCGTCCGTTGTAATTACAAATTTAATTTATGTATATGAATAAAAAACAAAAGTTCCAATAAATACACCTCACATATATGTTGTTCCACACAGGATTTCCCCTACATATCACATAATTCTAATTACACAAATTTTTAATTGGTTAAAGTTATTTTATCACTATCTTAAAAAATATCCCTTGTAATTAACTAATTGAATGGACAAACATTATAACTTGCCATATTATAATACATAGTTCTTACAATAATAATTAAAATTGGCCTAGGCCTTAGAAAAACAAAACACAATTTCAGTCTGCAAATAATCATCCAGTTTATCGTGTACATGAATTCTTACAAGTGATGAATGCAATCGGAAGAAGCAAATAATTAATTGGCCTCGTCACTAACTCAATTGCCCCTGATTTATCTTTCAGTTGTTGGATTTTATTTTAATTGAAATTTTTAATCTGATACTTCTATGTAGCATATGGAAAAAAGGACAAGTTACAATTATTCTATTTATTATCTCAACTAGAAAAGGGGACAACTAATAAGTAGTTCTTGGACTGTACAAAACGATTTCATCAAATAAGGACATTTTTTTCTTGAACTTAAGAGACAGGAGAAGCGAGACATTTTTTTTCCACGAATTATTTGGCAAGTCCAAAATCAATTGTAACTTCAACAGCAGTTTTGAGAGTCTGTTTGGTTAATTAAAAAAAAAAGAAAAAGATTTTTATTAACTAAAACTTTTTTAAAATCAGTTTGAATGGATAAATGAAAGTTCGTGAAAAATCAGAAAGCTCACTAAAATAGTGGTGATGATAATGGACCAACCATAAAATAATGTAATTCAAAAAGTGACACTTTGACGTACATTCACTATTGTTTAATTACGGTCTTATAAAACTCTTGCTACCTTCCTGGAAACTGAACGTAACATAAGCAGAGAGAAGAAAAGGAGTTGCGTACTGGGGGAAAGAAGAGGGAATTAAAATTTTTAAAACCCGCTTAGCGGTGTATATGCAAAGTAAGAAAACTTTTATCTTTTTGTAGAATTTCAGTATTTTGGGGTTGTGCGAATTGTTTGTTATATTTTTATAATTAGTGAACGGAACCTTAAACGCCTCACAACCAACTGGTACAAGAAAAACTTAGCCTTAACATCTGCATTTTGAATCAGAAAAATAAAAGGTTCCATAATCAGCCATGAGTCTGTCCATTGAAAAAAAATTATCAACGACGAAAAGGGCGGGTATTATAAAATTTCGGAATGAATAACAAGAAAAAAGAATCGGTCCCACAGTACTTCCTTGTGGAATCCCTTTAACAAAATATAACTTAAGCTTTTCTAAGCCCAGTATTAACAAGATTGAGTTCTAAATAGATTGAATAGCGAGCAAAAATAAAGTCATTCATCATCCCAGAATTGTATATTAAAAATGTAATACAAATTTGTATTGTTACAGGCAAAGGTATTGAATAATTAAATTAATTGAAAATGGACATCAGTGTTCATTGAACAATTTCAAACAAAACTTCACTTCTTCTTGTCAGTTTCAATATAAAATTCTGTTTTAACACAAACAAAATTACAATTAACATTTAAAATTGAAATTACATTATTAATAATTCTCTTCTAAACCACACGCCCTGTCAATGGTTGAATTATTCAAACGCACACATCAAAAATTCTCCTTAAAATAGTTCATAATTTTACACAGTATTTTGCAAAATGTACAATAACAATTAAGCTTTCTATAAACATCATAATCTAGTATTATAACCCATCGACTAAATAGACATACCGAGAAATATAAAGTGAGGTATTCTTTTATAGACTTCATGTAATATGCATGACGTTATCTGACACTTTTGTGTTGATTACTTGTCAAACATTGACTTGTTGTTACCGAAACAGTCATCTCGTAACAAGAACAAACAGAAACACCACTACTCCATAATATTTTAATTAAAGCAAAAAGAAAAAGAAACTTTTCTGTTTCTAAGGAGGAGAGGCAAGGTTTTACCTACAAAATATTCTTTTCTGGATTTTTTTTAAGGTAGGAGATCGATTTTGATGAAATCACCCCTCCTGTGAAACTGAAAAAAAGTAAACCTCCTCGTTATAGATATCGCATTACTGTTATCTACCACAAATATATCTATATCTTGAGAGAGACAGACATGCTATTCTGGCCCCCACTTACTCACCACCCCCCTCCACTCATCAAATTCAATGACCCCATATTGCGAATCATGAGAAAACACACAAAAATGTCCTTTTCAAACTGGTATATTGCGTCCGAGAGTGATGTCATGCACTAGATGACTGACTCTACCTCCAACCTAACCTACAACATGAATATGGTAGGATAGGGCTGTCAACTGCTTACTGACAGCGACAGCCCTGTGTGTACTTTGTGTGGATGGATTCCTTTAATATTATTTCCACCCTATTTGGTGGCTCATTGGAGTCCTTGGTGGGTGCCTTTTTACTTGAACGAATAAAGAAGGAAGAATTTTTATTTTTGTAACATAGCCGCACGCACAAAAAGTTGAAAAAAAAAACATAAAAAACAATCCCAACATAGAAAACTTTATTTATGTTATGTTCTATCATCTAATGCCATCTTATTTCTAGAAAAGAAAAAGGGTGTGGAGTTCGCGTCTTGCAATTTATAGTCGAACAATAAACAAAAACAAACATACCCAGAGACCGTTTCCTTCATTGTACATTGGGCAAGTTTCAAGGGTTCGTATAGTTATGCATTTTAAGAGTCAGCCATTAAACCCTCTTTCAAAAGTTGTTCGTCATACATATTCAAAGTCTGCGGCAAAACATTGAATTAAAATATTACAAGGATCAGATTTTTACGCTGCGCCACAAAAGTACGTTTTCTAGGACTTGTGTGGATGCAAATTTGTCCACAGTACATGTAGGTATTTCGTCCTCTATTGTTTTGAAGAAAAAAGAGAAAGGGGGTAAAGAGGTTCATTGAATCGTTGACACCATTTTCTCGACTATGGTCTTGGCGCCGTCTAGGATGTGCCATTATTTACCAAAACTGTGGGGGTATTTAGCAAAACTCAAAGAGTGAGTACAAAAAATTCATAACGAATAAAAAAAGACAAATACTGATCTGATTCAATCAAATCTTCATCCGGCGCTCGGGCATAAAATCAAAAACAATAACAACTTTTCGTTGATATAATTGTTGCTCTCATCTCTGATGGTTATTTTCTCGATTAAATACTAAGTCTTAATTAAAATAGTTTAAATCAAGGTAATACTACATAATACGAGTATATATGTACTAACCGGAACAAATAATAGACTTTTTGACAATGGACCGTAGAAGGAAATGAATTAGAGGAGGGGAATTTAAAAAAAAAAGTTAATTATTTTGGATTTGATTGAAAAGAGCTCGTCGTTTAAGTACATAAGTTTTTGTTAACTTGTTTGTGATGTGTGATTTTTTTTTCTGAGCATTATTTTTTTTTATAATTAAACGAGAAACTAAGTAGAGAACAGTACAGTCTTTGTACAAGGCTTGTAAAACGCGGCCACAAGGTGAGGCAATAAATATATGTATATGAGGTTGACATAGGATATGTATATAATAGGTCATCGCATGTGTGTGGTTTGTTTGAGTGGTATATAGTGTGTGATGTACGCCATAATGGTTACCAATCACTATCACATGAAGTAAGCACGTGAACATTATTTCGAGGTTGGAGTTGACGATGATGGTGTTTTTACCCTCTTCAGCGAGGGTCGTATTTTGTGACATTAACAGAGTGTATCAGGTAAAAGGGCTCCAAATTTCCAAGGATACTTATATTTATAACTTGTGTGATAGATATTAAAACCTATTTTGTAAAATACTTTAAATTGAATGTAACCTTTTACGTGACCTTTTGTTTGTTTTTTTATTTATATTGACTTGAAGCCCACTCGTGGTCAGTTTAATAAAAAGTTCTTTTAGTTTTAATTTTGTTTTAGTTCGATTTAATGGAACTTTAAAACCAATTACGCAATTGCGTGAATGTAAACTCGCCATAAAGCTATTTTTAAATATTTTCTAGATATTGTGTAACGGTGCCTTTGTTACTGCCCATCATCACAACCATTTTTTTAAAATAAAAATTATCTTTATATTTTTGCACATTTTGGTGAAAAAATTTTGCAAAGCCATTATTTGCGCTTATTTTTCAATTTACAAAAATAAATAATTGAAAAAGAGTAAAAAAAAAGTTTTAAAAACACGAACATTACTGGCTTGGAGTTATTGATGAAATAATTGAATCTTTAGATGGTTATAAAGAATCGTTGAAAATATTTTTCAAACAAAATTCAACAAGTTTTTTATTATCTTTTTTAACAAAAAGGCACGAAAAAGTAATCAAAAGTACTTACCTCCCAATTTGATTCTGTCAAAAACGATTCATTCGTTTTAAATCAAAATTTGAATCAAGAACCATAGGCACACTTAAAAAAGTTTCTACTCAACCAAAAGTTTCAAAATATTATTTTTTTCTTAATTTTTGAATTAAATTTTCATTAATATTTAATACAGAAACTTCGACTCCACCAGAATTCAAAATTTTCCAACAGTTTTTGTTATGATTTTCAATAATTTTTTTTAAATATTTTGTTAAAAATTCCAAATATCGAGAATATGGAAATTTTTGTTTTCCATCTTAAGTTTTACTTTCAACTAGCTGTAAGCTTTACAGAAGTTACATTATGTCAGAAAATTTCAAAATCAAGTTGGGTATTATTTCCATTTTTTGGGGTGGGTAGAAAAAAAATAATCATTGAAGCTCATTTCCTGGAGTGACAGGTTTTTGCGTGGGCAGTATAATATAAACATTGTTCAAAATTTTCAAAAGTAATTTTTTTTTAATTTTCTCAATAAATTTTGTTGTAAGTTATATAAATCTGATTTTGTCAAAATAATTTATAAAGTTTTTCAATTTTTTCAAATGAGTCTAATATTGACAAAATGGGTTTTGAAAAATTGTTATTTAAAATTTTGCACTTCATTTTGTCTAAAGAATTCTGAATATTTTAAAGTTAACTCACTAAATATAAATCTTATCCAACCAGCCCTGATCTCAAATAAGTGCGTTTACTGTATTCATCACTCAAAAACAAGAAAACAGAAATTCCCCCTTTTTATTCAAAACAAAACGCCACTCACAAAATCTATCCCTTATGTAAAATCAAACCTGATTTTCTGGTTCAAAATTGAATAGGTTAAGTAAAATTTTCAAGTAATATATAAAACATATGTACGCGTAGCGTACTTTTATAGACAGGAGTAGTATATTTACAATTTAAAGCTCTTTTGTGTTAGAATTTAGCGCACGATTATTCATCCCTTGAGATTTAAGGCGGGAAATATATATTTTTTTTTCTTCATATAAACATAAAATAAAAAAAAATATGAATAGGTAATTCCCCATAGCATCTGGTGGTTGTTTATATTTATCTATATACAAAATTATATACATCATTTATCGTAGCGTATATAACCAGTCTGATGATCCTGTGTTTTTGTACACTCAAAGGCTTAGCTTTTTTTTTGTTGTTGTTGCTTTATTCAACAAAATAAAACGCGACTATACCTAAGAACTTCTCTAGTTTTAATCTTTTCTGCGTTATGAACCCTTTGTGAATTGATGCGGCAGATTTATGTGCCGCTCCGTATACCATTAGAAGCTATTGTACTGTTCCAACCCCAACAATGAAAACAGAACTCCTTAAGACATGGCCGTTTCTTTTAAGGAGTTTCACTTCTCAGATCTTTTTATCTGCAAAACTTCATTCATTCATGACAAGGTGTCGGCGAGGACGACGACGATGCTCAGGACATTTTAAAGTGATTAAAAGATAAAAAATAAAACAGAAACTATGCATGCAAATATATTATCATTTTTCATTTCTATCTACCTACCTATCTATCTTTAGTGTTAAACTAACAAAATGCACAAACAGCAAGAATATTTATGGCTGTTGTTGGTATTTTTTTTTTTTGTTTAGGAATGCGCAAGTGCATAAATGAATAATATTTATTGTGTTTGTCGCGTGTTTTTGAACAATAAATGCACGAGGCCAGTCTCTCAGTCGACAGTCTCGGTGATGTTTCCAGTAAACAAAACTATTCGAAAATTATATTTTTAAACACACAAAATTGAATATGTATTTTAATTCAATTATTGTTTCCTCGAAGAGATATGAGTTGTCACCGAGACGAGACCAAGATCAATGCCGAGACGAGATTTACATTTCTCTTTTACGGCGAAGCCGAAACGAGACTTCGAAAGTCATATTAGATTTCTTTGAAAGCGGTTTGTAACTTATTGCAGCCACTTGTTTGCATATGGTTGGCATTTCAAATTCAGTCCACAGCCTTATCAGCTACACTTGTGTATTACTCTCGATTAAAGCCAAAGTCTAGTTGCATAAATATTTAAACCGTGCTTAAGCACTTTTAATCTTTCAAATTTACCAGATCAGTAAAAGTTTACCTCTGGTTCAAGGTTCTAGTTTGTGATAACAGCCAGTTCCATTCTTGCATGACAAAAACAAACGTACGCAATCCATACGGAAACCATTTTGAAACCACCGGAAAAAGTTTCATGCAACCTACTAAAAACTATTTTTAAATGGAAATCGGTATAAATACTTTTAGATAACTTTAAATTTTTTTCTGTGACTGCAATAATAATATTAATAATATATTTAATATTAACTCAAAAATTGTGTTTTTTTTAAATATGTAAATATAAAAAATAAATAAAATTACGAAACCAATACTTCCTGCCTTAAATAAAAAATTATAGAAATGTTACAATGCACACAGTTCAATGGACGTTCTATTTCAATTTTGCATCTGCGCATTTTAGCAAAATATTTATTTTACTCACTAAACAAACATTCTTTGTTTCAACATAAACACCGCATATTATTACAGTCGATCCCCAAACTCCAATTTCGTACAAATTATTATGCGTGAAGTGAATACGAAATTAAAAAACAACACACAACAACTATAATTACAGTATTGTTCATTGAATCGATCATAATTTTCATTTCTATTTTGTTCAAAATGCAAATTATTTTAAAACATGAAAATGAAAACCCAAATTAAAAAACTTAATGTGTTTTTTGAGTATCATTTCATTAAAAAAACAAAATTAAAAAAATAACGATTTAGAAATAGATTTGTTTGTATTGTATTATTTTTAGATTTTTAATGTAAGTTATTTTATTTCTATTTATTTTATTTGTTCAATGAATTCTAAGCTTTTTTAACTGAATATTTTGTTTGTGTGTCTTTGCGATTTTTTCTTGTCATTTTCTATTTTGTTTTCATTTTTATTTTAGGTTGGGTTTGGTTTGGTTGAAAAGAATGAAGAGTGATCTGCGTCATTATTTTATGTAATTTATTGACAAAAAAAAAGAATTTATTTCAAAATAAACAAGAAAAAAAAAACAATCACAATTTGGGCTAGACAGAGATAATATTAGTACCTATGTATACGTATTCTACAGTGTGTTCAGCAAAAAAGAATTCACCAGTTTTTTTTAAATTTTAAATTGAAAAATAAAAATACATTTACAAAGTCAATCATGTGGTGTTGTAAAACATAACAACAAATAAAATTATTTATTCAAATTGAAAAAGTAAAATAACTGGAATAGCTAATGAATTTTAAGAATTTTTTTTTTCAAATGCTACATTAATGAAATGTATTCGTGATAACGTAATAATCAAAATCTTAAAATAGAAATAAGAAAACATATTTTCTTCATTTTTAACATTTTCTTATTATTATTAAAAGAAAAGAATTTTTTTTTCAACTTTTTGTATTAGATTCCCAAAGAAAATGTTAATTTTGAAAAAAAAAATTGTTTTAAAAGGTTTTTTTTTCGAAAATTTAGTACTAATGCAAAATTGTTTAAAAATAACCGTGAACAAAATACTTATGATAAATTTTTTGAAATTTCTTAGTGGATTTTTACTCAGGTTTTAAAAACTGTCCTGAAATATTTACCATACGAATATTTGTTGAGATATACATACATATATATTATATATGTATATAATGTGATCAAAGACAAAACTGTGTTTTGTCATTCGAGTTCAAAAATCTTCAAGAAAAAAAAAAATTGCAGGACATCAAAAAATCGCAAAGTTAAAGCTGAATAAACAAGTTATCTGACAAATACATTTGAATAGCTAAATATTTTTTTTGAAGAAACTATAACTTTTTGATTTTTTTTTCGTGAATTTTTTGCAACTGATAAAGTTAAAAAAAAATATTTATTTATTTTTAATTCACAATACGACAGGTTTTCACAAAGATTCCTAAAAACAAAATTGATTCTATTTTTTTTTGTTTTAAGAACAGTCCAATTTTTGTATTTAACTGAATTCATTGGGTCGATTTTTATTAAATCGACACATAATAAGGACTGTTCCGAAAAAAGAACCTAATGACTTTTTAAAAGTCATCATGAATAAATTTACTACCCAACTAATAAAAAATCCCCATCGTCCACTTAGTAAATTACAAAAGAAAATTAAAGTAATATCTGTCCCTTTGATGTTCATTCTTTTAAAAAAAATATCAAAATGTCTGTAAGGGAATAATTTTACTTTACTATCTGTAATTTCATTGTAATTGAATAACGTGTAGGATTTAAACTTGCCATTCTAGTTTTTTTTACAAATGATTTAACTGTCCCTTAAATACCATTTATTGATTGTATTTTAATAAATAAACAACAGATTAAAATTGCTGATATTTTATTTTGCAACAAAAGACAACAAAAAAATAAACACTCCATTCCATTTAGATTGCATTATGTGCACAAATAACCAGAACCACAAATCAACCCACTTCGTTGTGCCATATGCATATTAGAGATGTATGAGTTGAGGTGTTTGAGAATAAAAAGAAAACCTACGTGATTCGTAATTATTATTAAAAGTATGTATTATTCAATTTATTGAAATTTGATACAAATTTGTGGTCATACTTTATCCATTTTTTTCACCTGACATTATTTATTGAAAAAAAAAATCTTATCATTATTTGGCTGACCAAAGTTAATTAAATACTTTGCATTTTTTTAAATTTCAGGCTTATGACATCCATCAGTCAGTGAATTATATATTTTTTTATTTCCAATATTATCATAATTGATGAATTTTTTTTTTGTTAATTTCAAACTAATCACTTAAAATGTGGGAAATATAAAAACATACATACCGTGGTGGCCACAGAAATAGCACACTTTGTACCTACCTCTGATTAAATTTAAACAAAAGGAACCGTTGAAGTTTCAATTTTAACTAACTCTGTTTTAACTCTACCACTGAGTTAAAACAGAGTTAGTTAAACCTGCAAATTAAATGTTGCATAACTAATTCCACAAGCTATTTTTTAGTCGGGAATGACACGAAACACGGTCTAATTGTTCCTTATATTCAAATTTAATAAAGATAAAAAATTACAAATAGGTGTGCTATTTCTATGGCCACCACTGTAAGTTTGAATTCTTTTAAATTGCGATAAATAGTTACCTACTAAGGCAAAAACATGTTATGAAAAATATTGATAAATATAGATCTCAAAAATGCCATGGTCTTAATTCAAATAAGCAAATCAGCAAAACAGATTCAAAAGTGATTACTATTTGCCATTTGTAATATGAACCGAAAATATCCATTCAGTGGAGTAAACATGAATTGATAGCAATGCTTGGAAAATGAAACAGAAAACACTTATTGCTAACTAATATCCGGTGATGAAATTTAATTGAGAACTTTATCTGACGTTTAAGTCCTATGTGGGCCTTAATTTTTTTTTTTTTTCATTTTATTTGCTTTTGTGAAAAAATAAACAAAAAAAAATTGATATGATATGCCTGTATGATATATTAATGTTCAGTAAAATAAAGTTTCATTCAAAAAAAATATCATTATTGATGCCGACAGTAAAATTGATGAAAAATTTTAATAAAATTGTACGAGAGAGCATTTTTAAGTTTTGTGGTAAAAATCTGTGAGTTTTTTTTTTTTTAATTTGGAAAAAATGATAAGATATTCCCACTACGGTAAACTATTTCATTATTAAACCACTGGACTTTTTTAAAATTTTGTTTTGATTTAAAAAAAAATTCCTAATTTTTCAGATTTTTATTTTAGCGCCAGTTTTGACTGTGGTGCAAGAAGATTTTTCACGACGCAAAATTTTTAAATTTTGAACTCATATAGATATCGATACATTTTTAAGTTCTGCAAAGAAATTCAGAAAAGGTGTACAAATTTGAAGTACATATATACCAGGTGCTTCGAAATCATTAACTGAAGTCAATATTTTTTTCCAGTCCTATGAACCGGATTTTCGGTTTTGGATTTTTTATTAGCAATTAAAATTTTCTAAACTTCATATATTGAAAAGCTGCATACCATATATCTTTTAAAATACTTAAATAAATTAAAAAAAATATTTTTTAGCAATTCAAATATTGAATTTTATGTTTTTTCATGTTTTTCAAAAGTACTTTCAAAATTTTTGTAAAATCATTGCTTGGGATCTTTAGACGTAAAAATGTGTTTTCTTAAAAAAAAAACATTTGGGAATGTTCCAATTAATAGAAGATCTTATCTTATCGTGGAGTTTATTTAATTTTTCGAACGTGACGATATTTCAAAAAAGGAATTGAGCCTCGCGGTCAGAAAGTAAAACTGGACTGGGTGACTTATATCAGTTTTTAATCGCGGCCTTTTCGCATTTTCAAAACAAAATTCAACCAAAATTTTGTGTCATACAAAATCAATCACGACCTTATTTCTTGCGGATCTAGCTTCTTCTACGACTATTATTTCAAATTTTGAATTTCTTGATCGATTTCGATGGTTTGTTTACAAATTCAAAATGTATCCTTTAGCAGCTACCATAAAATCTATCAAAATATTTCTTCTTAAATTTTTCATTTTTTATTATTTTTCTTCCATAGGTCGGCTATTATTGTTCTACATGATATTCTATGCCATCTTAGCTGGACTCTTTGCAATTTGTCTTCAAGGTCTATTTGCAACACTCAATGATAATGAACCCAAATGGAAATTGGATTCATCATTGATTGGCACAAATCCCGGAGTTGGTTTTCGGCCATTGAGTGAAGAAACCGAACGTGGTTCAGTGATACAATTTGATACGAAAAAACCTGGCGAATATCAATATTGGAAAAATTTAATGGATATTTTTGTACAGCGTAAGTTTATAATTTAAAAAAATGTTTAATTTAATATTTAATTAATTTCGAATTAAAAATATTAGTTTGTTTAATTTTGAAAAAAATTCATAGTAAAGTAGTTCAATATGTGAATCTTATTGTTTTAAAGAGTATTTTTTTTATTTCTGTGTATTCAATAAAAATACTAAGAATTGTTAGTTAAATAATTTTTTTTTATACATAAATCTTAGCTTACAACAAAACCGGACAACCCAATACAAAAATCTGTGACTTTGGCTCAGTTCAAGATCCCAATAAAGTTTGTTTAGTTGATCTCAAAAGCTTTGGTGCATGCTCACCGGAAAATGAATACGGATACAACAAAGGTCGTCCATGTGTATTTTTGAAACTGAATAAAATTTTCGATTGGACACCCGAAGTTTATAACGATATAAATAATTTACCTGAAAATATGCCAGCCGATTTGGTCGAACACATTAAGAGCATTAATGAAACTCATGTAAGTGAAAAAAGTTCGTATTTTTAATTTGTGTAAATTTACATTATTTTTTTTATCCATAGAGAGAACAAATCTGGATATCCTGCCAAGGACAACATTCATTGGACAAAGAAAATATGGGTCCAATTTCATATTTTCCAGCTCGTGGTTTCCCCGCATTCTATTATCCCTTCCGCAATCAACCAGGCTATCTGAGCCCCCTTGTTGCTGTACAATTTGAATCGTTAAAGCTAAATCAATTGCTTAGCGTTGAATGCCGTGCTTGGGCTAAGAACATTATTTATAATGGCAGTATTCGAGACCGAATGGGGTCGGTGACCTTCCAATTGTTTGTCGATTAAAATTCTGTATAATATAGTATTTTAAATTTAAAAAGAGGTATTTTAAATATATATACATACAAAAAAGAACCAATTTTGATAAAATCAATTTAAAACAAAATAAAAACTGAATCTTCCCGTTTGAGGGAGCGAAAGATACTTAAAAAATAAAATCTTCGAAAGAAACTTTAAAAAACCGAAATCAAAATTGTAACGAAGCGTTACAAATGCCCTATTTTGTTCAACAAAATTATAAGCAAAAACCCCCTCCTCACCGAAGCCGCACCTGAAATGCACCCTTCTAGCTACGGGCGTGCATATACCCACATAAAATGGGCACCGCCATGGTAAAATAAAACTTTACCCCTTTTACCCCTCCCCGACTACGCTCCAGCATCACCCGACCAGATACGGCCCTGTGGTATCATACCACCACCAGACACGATACACACGATCTCGATATACCATGGCAATTGTTGTTGTACTTCACTTTGGTTTTTCCTATGGAATATTTTCGTTTGCCGGTTAGAGTTCACATCTAGTTGTTCCTAAAATAGTCACATAGGGAAGTGAAATATCGAGAGGAAATCAGAGTTTCCAAGGTATACCAGTGGTGGTCTTAAGATTGGAAGCCGATAGGCAGCTGAGAAATTAGTACAATTGTCACTAAGGAAAGCAATAAGCCCTATATATTTATCAAGGAGGTCCTAGTTGAACTCCTAAAAAGTTTGGTATCTAGAATCCACTTCTTCTAAGTGTATCCTAGATAAAGGTGAAGCTTCTCTTCCCTTTTTGAGACAGTGGCTTCTCCTCCGTCTGAACTTTTGCCGAGACCGATTCTCACCCGTTTATTCCGTGGCGGACTTCTTCTAAGTACCTCCACGGACAGGAACACGCCCGGAAGCTGTTCACCCGTTAATGCTACAGGTTGCTTGCTGTGGGCCAGAAGGCTTGAAGCCTTGTTTATTCTAGGATCAGCTCCTTCAGAGTTTATCCTAGACAGGGGCGTTAATTCGTCCAAAACCCTTGCCGAGACCGATTCTCACCCGTTTATTCCGTGGCGGACTTCTTCTAAGTACCTCCACGGACAGGAACACGCCCGGAAGCTGTTCACCCGTTAATGCTACAGTTTGCTTGCTGTGGGCCAGAAGCCTTGAAGCCTTGTTTATTCTAGGATCAGCTCCTTCAGAGTTTATCCTAGACAGGGGCGTTAATTCGTCCAAAACCCTTGCCGAGACCGATTCTCACCCGTTTATTCCGTGGTGGACTTCTTCTAAGTACCTCCACGGACAGGAACACGCCCGGAAGCTGTTCAACCGTTAATGCTACAGTTTGCTTGCTGTGGGCCAGAAGGCTTGAAGCCTTGTTTATTCTAGGATCAGCTCCTTCAGAGTTTATCCTAGACAGGGGCGTTAATTCGTCCAAAACCCTTGCCGAGACCGATTCTCACCCGTTTATTCCGTGGCGGACTTCTTCTAAGTACCTCCACGGACAGGAACACGCCCGGAAGCTGTTCAACCGTTAATGCTACAGTTTGCTTGCTGTGGGCCAGAAGGCTTGAAGCCTTGTTTATTCTAGGATCAACTCCTTCAGAGTTTATCCTAGACAGGGACGCCTAGTGTCCACCCATTTAGTTTTAATCATATTGTAAGACGTAGTTTATATGAAATACCGTGTTATCTTATCCGAACATTTAGATATATGAAATACTGTGTTATATTATTTGAATGAGAAACATTGTATAGAATTAAGTATATGAAGTACTTTATTAGTTAGTTCGTAAGAAAGAATTAATAAAAACGAATATTATAAAATATAACTGGTTGGTCGTGATTTTGAGTTTTGGTATCTTCGCTCAAGTTTACGTTGCTTCTTGAGCTGACCCTGGATCCGCTGAGCGTCACCTCAGCCTTTGAAAAAGAGCAACACTACAAAATTGGCGCCCGAGCAGGGACCTTAGAAGGCTATACCAAAACTCCGACCGTCAAAGAACCTTCGAAAGGTCACCAACCGTTACCGCCGCTAAAACCAAAACCGACAACCAACCGTTACCGCCGCTAAATAATAAACCGCACCCGACCGCTACCGCCGAAAAACCGAAAACCACCGCCCGACCGTCACCGCCGAAAAATCGACCGTTACCGCCGAAAAACCGACCGTTACTGCCGGAAACTCAAAACCGCCAATCACCGACGAAACCGATTACCAACAAGCAACCGAAACGACCACCATTGGAGAAGAGCGTTAGTAATTAACACCGTCGCCGTTCACCAGATCATTATAAGATGTCAGACTCCGAAGATCAAGACGATCAATATTTACATCCATATAAAAATCTGGGTTTTATATATTTCCTGAAGAAAACCGAGCTCATCGAAATGCTCGAGACCCGGAAACTAGAAACTACGGGAACCGTTACAGTTTTGCGAAAACGTTTGAGCGATCATCTTAAGAAATTAAGAGACCATGGATCAACGCAGAACCTGTGCGCACATTGGGAAAGCATAGTTGAGAAAAGAAACAACGAAGAACCAGCAGCCGCCGAGGTTCAGTTCGAAACGAACCCATCTGCCGCCACCGGTTCCATTTCTCAAGACGCGACAAAATTTTCCGCTCATAGAAGGTACGGAACTGAGCTCAAATCCCCGTTATTTATCCAGACGTCCTACATGGTACCAGAAATGAGTAAGACGAAAGTACCCGCTGCAGAAGCCGCACCGACAACTAGACCAGACACTCCGAATGCACATCACCAACCAGCCACGTCCCACACTGATTTTCCGTTCCCGTCGCCCGCTTCCAATCGACTAACAGTAAGTCATGAAGCCGAAATAATGAACACGGTCCGGAAATGGGGACTGAAGTTTGATGGGTCAGGCAACCCACAAGAGTTCCTTGAAAGGGTAACTGAACTCTCGCGTTGCTACTGTATCCACCTAAACGATATACCCCGTACATTACCCGAAATGTTTAAAGGGACAGCGTTAGAATGGTTGCGAATCAAGAATGAAGAATTTCATTCATGGAAAGACTTCCAGTGTGCATTCCTACAAAATTACCTACCGCCGCGATATCTACATCGACTCGAGGATGAAATATTCCGCCGACGACAAGGTCCGAAAGAGAAGGCGAAAGAATATATTCACGCGATCCAATACCTGATCCGCCAGCATCCCCGAATGACCGTGGGAGAAAATCTGGATCGTATATTTGATAGCCTCCGACCAGAGTACAGATTGTATGTACGACGCCCCGATTTCAATACCATCGATGAGTTAATTCTCCTATGTGAGGAATTTGATACCATAAAAAGAGACGACCGGTACGTCACTCGACCAACCACGTCTACTAATCATGCCACCGCCGCCCAACACCCGCCAACCGCTTTCCGACCAACTGCCGCACGGAATACCGCCCGTAACCCGTTTAATAGCGCCCCGACCTCATATGACCGACGAACCCACTGCTGGAACTGTAAGCAGAGAGGGCACCGTAAAGAAAATTGCCGACAGCCGTTCCAATTATTCTGTTCATTTTGTGGACAAGACGGGACATTGACCAAGGATTGTCAATGTAGACAAAATACTGTATCGATGGTACGAGTTCCCAATAGAGATCCCCGCCTGTTCGTGCCAATCAAACTAGATGGAGTATTCTATAACGCCTTACTCGATACAGGGTCTACGAAGACATATGTCGGCCTCACTATGAGGAATAAACTCAAGGCACTGAGAATTCCCATGTTTAACAATTCCCGCCAGGTACGCTTAGCGAATGGAGCACCCGTCACAACTAGGGAGAATTTTAAGATCACATTCTTCTTAAACAACGTCCCCATCACGGGGGAAGTGACTTACTTACCGTCTCTAGAAGAAGACATGTTGTTGGGAATGGACCTTCTTGTGCAAGGCGGACTCACAGTGTTCCTGGGGGGCAAGATTCTCGAAGGAAACAAGTCACATGGTTATAAAGAGAGAAACTATTGTTCATCGATATCTCACCTGCCGAGTGACCAACAACAAAGACTAGACCAGTTCCTCGCTACCGAATTACCCGAATTTTCGCAGATGAGAGGTATGGCTAACGTACCACCGCACCGAATCCGACTAAAGACCGAAGAACCGTTTAAACAACGGTACTATCCGAGAAACCCAGCTATGCAGCGGATTATAGATGAAGAGATCGATAATCTACTAGAGACCGGAAAAATTAGCCCCTCGAAAAGTCCGTATAGTTCTCCCATCGTCTTAGTACGAAAAAAGGAAGGATCCTGGAGACTATGTATAGACTTTCGTAAGCTGAATGAGATATCTCATAAAGATGCTTATCCTCTACCGTATATAGTGGCCATCTTAGATAAACTCCGGCAGGCTAAATTCATCTCTACAATAGATTTAAAGCAAGGATATTGGCAGATAGCACTAGACCCAAAGAGCCGACCCTGTACCGCCTTTACCGTCCCCGGCAGAGGACTTTTCGAATGGAATGTCATGCCATTTGGATTGCATTCAGCAGGAGCAACGTTCCAAAGGGCCATGGACTCAATTTTTGGTGCAGAGATGTTCGATCATGTGTTCGTTTACTTGGACGACATCATAGTCATTAGCACTACGTTCGACCAGCATCTCCAACATTTGTCCAAAGTCTTCTGCAAACTCCGTGAAGCGAACCTAAAAATCAACCCCGAGAAATGCGAATTCTGCCGAGAAAGCATTAAATACTTGGGTCACGTGGTGAGCAAAGATGGGATCCACACCGATTCCGATAAAGTAAAAGCGATTCGAGACTTAGAACCCCCTACTACCGTCAAAGCGTTAAGACAAGTTCTGGGAACTTGCTCTTGGTATAGGCGCTTTATTCGGGACTTCTCGAGTATTGCCGCTCCCCTGACCAAGCTATTGAAGAAAAACGTCACATGGATTTGGGGTGACTCTCAACAAGCCGCTTTTGAGTTATTAAAGAAAAGAATGACCGAGGCACCGATTCTTGCCTGCCCGAATTTCGACCGACCGTTTACTCTCCAGACCGACGCCAGCAATTATGGGTTAGGAGTCGTATTGACTCAATTAGACGACGATGGACGAGAAAAAGTGATAGCGTATGCGAGCCGCACACTCACTGAGCAAGAACAAAAATATGCGACAACCGAAAAGGAGTGCCTTGCCATCGTCTGGGGTATTAGAAAGATGCGACCGTACCTCGAAGGGTATCACTTCGATGTCGTCACAGATCATCACTCGTTGAAGTGGTTACACTCCCTCGAAAATCCGTCCGGCAGACTAGCGAGATGGGCGCTAGAACTGCAACAATACGATTTCAGTATCCAGTACCGTAAGGGAGCTATGAATATTGTGGCCGACGCACTATCAAGAAACCCCCTGCCTATCACCGAATCCGACCAATTAGCAGCAGTACAAGACATGAAACCAGATTGGACCCAAAAGAGAAAAGAATTAGTAAATAAGGACCCAGCCAGTTACCCAGAATATAAAGTAGTTGAAGAACAACTTTATCGCCATTTCGACAGTACATCACCGTTACCTAGTACACATGAACATGATTGGAAACTCTGTGTACCTACCGCCGACCAGAAAAAAGTACTTCACGAAAACCATGACAGCACCACCGCCGGCCATCTCGGTACAGCAAAAACCATTGCACGTATTTCCCAACGATACTATTGGCCTGGTATGTTTAGAGATATAGGAAAATACGTGCGGAAATGCGAAGTATGTAACCGCTATAAACCGTCCCAGCAGAAAGCGAATGGAATGATGTTTACGACTCAAGTAGGCGAACCCTGGGAAATGGTATGCGCCGATTTCATGGGCCCCCTACCGAAGTCAATGAAAGGCCATTGCTACTTACTTGTCATGATGGACAAATTTACAAAATGGGTAGAAGTAGTACCCCTAAGATCCGCGAATGCCACTAGCCTGATCAAAGCCGTGAGGGAGCGTATTACTTCCACGTTTGGAGTACCTAAAGTATTTTTGTCTGACAATGGGACCCAGTTCATAAGCCATCAATTTCGAGACTTTCTCTCCGACCTAGGAATACAACAACGTTTAACCGCCCCTTATACGCCGCAAGAAAACCCAACCGAAAGAGTAAATAGGGTCCTCAAAACTATGATCGCGCAATACGTGGAAAACAATCACCGCAACTGGGATGAACATCTGCCAGAACTATCGTTTGCCCTAAATACCAGCCGGCACGAGTCAACAGGTTATTCACCAGCGATGTTAAACTTCGGACGAGAACTCAGAGTACCGAACGAGTACCTCTCTGCTTTACCCACCGACACCCCTGTAGAAGATGTTAATACTCACCACGAAAGAATGAAGGCTTTGTACCAGATGGTAAAAATTAACCTCCAGAAAGCTAGTCAAACTCAAGCTAGACATTACAACTTGCGAAAACGAACCTGGAAACCCAGCATTGGAGAGCAGGTATATAAAAAATCCCGTGTCCTGTCATCCGGTGGCCAATTTTTTGCCGAAAAACTCGCACCAAAGTACGACGGACCTTTCGAAGTCGTCAGGTACATCTCACCCGTAATCGTCATCCTGAAACAGAAAGGGACATCGAGGGGAAAACCCATTAGTGTAAGAGCGCATATAAGAGACCTGAAGGGGTACCAATCTACCTACAACGACCAGTCCGCCGCCGCAAAAACCGATACCGTAACAAAAAAACTCGACCTGGAAAATCCGACCGGAAACCAAATTGCAACAAAGGGTAATAAAAACAATATTACACCGAATTATACAATTCACAGTAACTCCCGACCTGATTTTTCTATAAATACCGACGTCCCGCTGAGGATAAAACGCAGACGACGATCAAGTGCCGATCCGAGAACCCGAGTCATGGAAAATAATAAGAAACCAACTACCCAACTCAAACAACGAAGAGGCAGCCGCAGCCAGAGGACTCCCAGTCCAAGGTTCCATCGCCTCTCGTCCCCCGAACGCCTGGTAAGACCATCAACCAGCGCTGCAGCACTTTGGAAGGAACGCCAACACGCCTCGCCGAAAACGAAACGAGAGTTATTGAAGAAAACAACTCTCGCCGCAACCGCTAAACCACCATCTCAACAATCCACGACTAAACACCGACCAGTTAGATGCACTAATAGTAGGCCAATACCACACCAGACAGTAGACCAAACTCAAACCGTCACGCCAGCAACAAAAATCTCGATTCAGTGCCCTCATGAAGGTGAACCACCTAGAAAGTGCCCAACACTTCCTCCGATACTGGATCCCTGTGTCCGGCAAACAACTCGGCCGACACGTATGAACCGAAGATCCACTCACCCATATATGGAGATTGCCACCACCGCAGTGCAAATTCGACCACCTCCGCCGCCGAAGAAAGCAATGGCTGATACTCGTCGAATGAGAGAAGAGGCAGAGCAGAAGTGGAGGGATGAATTGGCAGCCAAATCAACCGAGAGGCGTAATAGAGTTGAAATTCTCGAAGTGTTAACCTTAAGACAAGCCGATCCGACAACCACCTTCCCACCAGTTTACCAGGAACCCCGAGTAACGGCTACAGTCGCCGCAGTATTGGCCGACGATCATGCCAACCGACAAACCGAGGCCCCTAGAGATCCATTCCAAGGAATCCGGTTAAAGGGAAAGCTCCACCACCGCACATTTAAGATACAGAAGCCGTGGGGATTCATCTCAGTCCGAATGAGTAAAAATGGAAGGCAGGCCTCATTAAGATTTAAGGATCAGATGAAAATTATAAATGTAGACAAATAAGATAAATAAGATATTTATAATAAAGCAGAGCAAAAAAAAAAAAAAAAAAAAAAAAAAAAAAAAGCAAAAAAAAAAAAAAAAAAAAAAAAAAAAAAAAAAAAAAAAAAAAATAAACATATATATATTTATTTACTGACGAAGAGGTCTTCGTCCTACGAAGAAAGGGGGGAATGTAACGAAGCGTTACAAATGCCCTATTTTGTTCAACAAAATTATAAGCAAAAACCCCCTCCTCACCGAAGCCGCACCTGAAATGCACCCTTCTAGCTACGGGCGTGCATATACCCACATAAAATGGGCACCGCCATGGTAAAATAAAACTTTACCCCTTTTACCCCTCCCCGACTACGCTCCAGCATCACCCGACCAGATACGGCCCTGTGGTATCATACCACCACCAGACACGATACACACGATCTCGATATACCATGGCAATTGTTGTTGTACTTCACTTTGGTTTTTCCTATGGAATATTTTCGTTTGCCGGTTAGAGTTCACATCTAGTTGTTCCTAAAATAGTCACATAGGGAAGTGAAATATCGAGAGGAAATCAGAGTTTCCAAGGTATACCAGTGGTGGTCTTAAGATTGGAAGCCGATAGGCAGCTGAGAAATTAGTACAATTGTCACTAAGGAAAGCAATAAGCCCTATATATTTATCAAGGAGGTCCTAGTTGAACTCCTAAAAAGTTTGGTATCTAGAATCCACTTCTTCTAAGTGTATCCTAGATAAAGGTGAAGCTTCTCTTCCCTTTTTGAGACAGTGGCTTCTCCTCCGTCTGAACTATTGCCGAGACCGATTCTCACCCGTTTATTCCGTGGCGGACTTCTTCTAAGTACCTCCACGGACAGGAACACGCCCGGAAGCTGTTCACCCGTTAATGCTACAGGTTGCTTGCTGTGGGCCAGAAGGCTTGAAGCCTTGTTTATTCTAGGATCAGCTCCTTCAGAGTTTATCCTAGACAGGGGCGTTAATTCGTCCAAAACCCTTGCCGAGACCGATTCTCACCCGTTTATTCCGTGGCGGACTTCTTCTAAGTACCTCCACGGACAGGAACACGCCCGGAAGCTGTTCACCCGTTAATGCTACAGTTTGCTTGCTGTGGGCCAGAAGGCTTGAAGCCTTGTTTATTCTAGGATCAGCTCCTTCAGAGTTTATCCTAGACAGGGGCGTTAATTCGTCCAAAACCCTTGCCGAGACCGATTCTCACCCGTTTATTCCGTGGTGGACTTCTTCTAAGTACCTCCACGGACAGGAACACGCCCGGAAGCTGTTCAACCGTTAATGCTACAGTTTGCTTGCTGTGGGCCAGAAGGCTTGAAGCCTTGTTTATTCTAGGATCAGCTCCTTCAGAGTTTATCCTAGACAGGGGCGTTAATTCGTCCAAAACCCTTGCCGAGACCGATTCTCACCCGTTTATTCCGTGGCGGACTTCTTCTAAGTACCTCCACGGACAGGAACACGCCCGGAAGCTGTTCAACCGTTAATGCTACAGTTTGCTTGCTGTGGGCCAGAAGGCTTGAAGCCTTGTTTATTCTAGGATCAACTCCTTCAGAGTTTATCCTAGACAGGGACGCCTAGTGTCCACCCATTTAGTTTTAATCATATTGTAAGACGTAGTTTATATGAAATACCGTGTTATCTTATCCGAACATTTAGATATATGAAATACTGTGTTATATTATTTGAATGAGAAACATTGTATAGAATTAAGTATATGAAGTACTTTATTAGTTAGTTCGTAAGAAAGAATTAATAAAAACGAATATTATAAAATATAACTGGTTGGTCGTGATTTTGAGTTTTGGTATCTTCGCTCAAGTTTACGTTGCTTCTTGAGCTGACCCTGGATCCGCTGAGCGTCACCTCAGCCTTTGAAAAAGAGCAACACTACTACAATTAAAATAGCACGAAAGTTGCCTAAAAATCACATCATAAATCAACAACATTGCCGAAGTTGAAAACTTCTTCGATTTATTTTTTTTTTGTTCAGCACAATATACATTAACTCAACGTAAAAAAAAAACTAAAATTAACATTGTATTTATGCTAAAATTAAAATAAAATTATAGATATATAATATTTAAGATATTTCCATTTTTTTCGGAAATATAAATAAAAAGGGAAAGATAAATTTGTATTTTATAAAATAAAGTTACTAAGAGGTTTCATATTAAAATTAAAAAAAAAAAACACGCGAAGCTCATTTCCTATTGCCCTTTCTCATTTTGTGTAAATGTTTGTAAATTAAATTTAACAATACACGATAATATTTCATTGTTAAACAAATATTCAATGGAATTCTGTTCTATATTCTTGCGTTGTTACCTGTCAGTTAAGTTTAAAAACAAAATATTTTCTCTGTGTATTTTTTTTTGTAAATATTTCAATAAAATTAAAAAAAATAAACAAAACTTATTTAACATTTTCTTTTATTTTATTTTTTCGCTTTAATTTAAATTAAAATTAAATTTTACACAATTTCTTTTTCTCTTTTTGTTTTGCTCACAATTTTAAGGGATATATAAACTATGCTAAGAGGCTTTTAGCAAGGAGTAAAAACTAATTTTATTAGTTTTTTTTTTCTCAATAAAAACTAATTTTCTTATAATATTAAATATTTTTTTTGGTTTTGATTAAAATATCAATTGTCTTGTTTTAAAAATTTATTTATTATCCTGCATTGAAACAATTATTTCACAGGAAGTTTTTTTAAAAATTATTATTTTTTAATGATAATGTTGTTTCTTATATATATTTAACAATCAATTTCACCTACAAAAACTAAATCTATAAAATATTTTATCATCTTTAGTTACTTTTTTTTATTTTGGCTTGAATTTTTGGATCAAAAGTAGAGATAGAATATTATTGAGAAAAATAAATAAATATTGTTTTTGAAAGGGTTAACAATAGAATGAAACCTTTAAATGTTCTTTTTTCTAAAATTAATTATATTTTATTTTATTTATTTAATGTAGGAATATTATTCGAAATAATATTTAAAAACAAAAATATGAAACGCACATTGCATCGGACAGTGTTGCAATTGAAAGAAGAACAAAAAAGAAAAATATTTTTACTGTGAACTTGCTAAACCTGATTTATTATTATTACATATACATAGGTAACATTTCTTCATATACCTAAATAGATATTTATACATACATTACATATTTATATATTAAAAAAAAACACTGTATGAAAAAAACGATTCTTTTCTGCTTTCCAGGTTAAAAAAAAATTCAAATTTATACAAACTGATTTACATGGTGTTTTTTTTTTTTAATGTACGTACCTACCTACATACGAGTATATTGTAACTTTTAAACATATTTCAAAGACAAATCGACGTCATTTTTATCAAAGTATACTTTTATTGCGATACATGTATATTAAATGTTATTTTACGTATTTACTGAATAATTGAAACAAGAAAAACAAAAAGAAATTTTAATATTAAGCACACTTTGGTAAAATAAATAAAGTAAAAGCAGTTTGAACTATTTAAATTGCTTATCTGCAACCTAAGTTTTTTTCTTCTCAAAACTAAAGATCCATTGAATAAAATCTGGTTCAAATTCAGATCAAGGTTTCAGCCCAAAAATGCTGGAGTATTATACCACGTCTCAATTAGGGTTAGAAGCTTGGATTTGTTATTTATTTAGTTTTTAATCTGAGACATTATTTTTTTTACATCCTCCATACATACAGGCCCCAATTAATTGTTTTGTGATAGTCTCTATTGCCCAAGACATGTATTTTTAAGCTTATTTAATTATATGGCAACATTATAGTGAACTAGAGAAATATCCAAAGACGAAAAGTCTCAAATTCAATTCTTAATGGATGGACTTTCCATTTGGTACTTAAGGATGTTTAATGATGTGGGGCTGTGAATTACTTTTGAATATCAGAGATTCAAAATTCTTTTAAGACTTAATCAAATTACATTGTTTGTTAGTGTGGTACCAATACTTTTTTCGTAATGGATTGTTTTAAAACATATAATATTATTTAAAAAAAATACTGGCCTTAAAATTTAGAAAACAGTCCTAATTGGCCGGAAAATAATTCTAATACATTATTATATTTTATTTGAAAGAGGTATAACTTCTTTATATGAACATTTCACCTAAATACTTTAATTTCGAAAATTCATGGAACGAAAAAAAATGTATTTTTTAAATATTCAAAAATTACTTTGATCAACAAAATTTAATTTTTTTTTCTAAAAAAGACCTAAATATTTTTTTTAAAGATTTTGGTGTTTCTATTTTCTACAAAAATTACATTAAGTCAGGTTCTTCAGAAAACAAATCTACGTATGAATTGGTAAAAAAAAATCGAAAAATGGTGTTTTTCTAAATTTGCAAATGATTTCAATGATTTCAATGAAAACGATAAAGCTGCTGAAATAAAGAAATAACCTCCTTGGTAATCTCTAGAAATGATTTCCTTGGTACTTACTTGGGTACTTCGAAGTAAAAATGTAACTGCTTTTGGTTGAAATTTAAACATGAACGAAAAAATCACTGGAGCACAAAAATGCAAAAACTTTTTTTTTTAAACACAAAAAATTAATTTGTTCAATTTTGTAGAAGTTTTTGAAAAAAGAAATCTAAATCAGTCGAACATGAAAATTGATAGTCAACAAAAAAAAAAATATTATTTGAAAATTACCCTTGCAGTTGGTTGATAAGGTCTTAATCTAAAACCGCAGGCTAAGTGCAATTAACCAATTATTTTTTTATCCAAATTATAATTTTTATCATAAAAAAAACTGAAGCCATCTTTGATTATACCATTATTTATGGTCTTAAAAAATCAAAAAGCAAAATCGCTTAGCCGGCCGACAAAACAGACGGACAACACGATATTCAATTTATTTCATTTCTTAAATTATAACTTGGTATTATTTATTTATTCCATTTATTATAAATGAGTAAGTTTTGAGTTAAAAGTCAATGGTTCAATGCAGAGTTAAAAAATATGGTGCCATTAAATAAATAGAAACAGTGACATTGATATTATCCAAAAATAAACACTTAACTAAAAAAATAAAATTTTAACCCAGATAGCAGAGACATGTAAGAACATAAATCATAAGTCTGTCAATTAAGTTAAAAAAAAAAATACATAAAATATACTTTCCATCATTCTAAACATTTTTTTTCCTAAATAGTTCTTTCTATCTAAATGCAATGCATATTATATTTTGTATAAAATAAATAGCCTTTTCAATTTTCACAACTCAATCCTTCTGATTGTTATGATAATTTGTTAGTTATATTTCATGACGGATTTTAAAGTTTAAATATCAAGTTTTTTGTTAAATTTGTTATTTTTTTTATAATATATAAAAAATAAAGCTTGTATTCCATCAAAAATAGTTTGTTCTTGCTTATATATGCTTGCTTGATTGCTCATACTTAAAATATGTAAGGTAAAATGTTTTGGTTTATTTGCGTTTTTTTTTAAATATACTATTGCACTTCTATTTTTCTTCTTTCTCTTTCTTTTTTTTATATCCATCACCATTGTTATTTATTTTGTACTTACTCTAAATATATGTACTTAAATTTAAATATTTCTTTCTTCCTTTTAAATGTAATTTTAAATCACAAAGAAAATCGTATCACAATTTGTATCGAGAAGTTTTCGATTTTAAAAAGTGCGGTATTGTAAGGTTTCTTGATTTTTGTTGTTGTTTTGTTTTTGAAGAACTAACGACGACAGACATTATTTTATTATTTTATATAAACAACAAAAAGAGAGAAAAATAGTTATTAGTTTTTTTTTTGTTAAACATTCAAGAATAAGAGTTACTTTTTTTTTCTTTATAGTAAAAACATTTTTTTGAATTTTTAGTCAAAACTTTTCTTATGAATATTGTTAGATTGAGTTATTAGATTCACGCATATTCAAAATTGTAGTAAAATGCAGAGAAATTGTCTGATGGGATTTTTGGTTTTGTTTGGAAAAAATGCTTCATGATTCTTTTGCACCCCATAGATCGGTTTCATGGTACATTCGGTTGATATTATCGCGTATTAGTTGAATTTTTTCTAAAGATCAAAAAAAAGAAGAAAATTACGAGTTTTAAATGTTAAAAAATTAAATTAGAAAATACAAATTTTTGTATACCTTTTGGTAGTCGAAGAGTCGCGTTTTGTTTCATAAGAAATTCTAGACACAAATCTTTGGTAATACCAAGCGAGTGCATGTTACAAGTGAAAGTTCTACAAAATAAAAATATATAAGTTCACTAGACAAAATTCAATTACAACAGGGTGTTTCAAAATTAAAATTAATAAATATAACCAGAAAAAAAAATTTTAATAATGAAAGTGTTAAACAAAGCAAATTTTTTGTTTTGTATAAAAAAGTTTGAATTTTTTTAAAATTAATTCAAAAAAATTTAGACGAGTTCAGAATTTGCCAAATTTAAGTTTTCTAATTTCTGCATTTTAAAATTATAAAAGAATGCAATTTTTTATTGACGATACGTTTATTTATTCTGAAGAGTATATTAAATATTGCGTTAGGATATTTTGATTTACAAAATTTTGGTACACAGAATTTTTCAAAATCGTAAAAAAAAACTAGCGGAGGTCTTAGTTTTGGCACAAAAAAAAATGGAGTATTCTAATTTTCAAAAAAAAAAAAAATGAAATATGTAATAGTGAAATAAAAATCTATAGATTTCAGCTGATTATATAAAAATTAAGGCCTAATTTTATTCATAAGAAGTAGATTTTAACGCAAAATATTAAATGTGCATGGTATAAAATTCAGAACAATCGTATTACTTAAACATAAGAATTTGAACAAAGAACTTCATCAAAAAATTGTTAAAATAGTCAAATAGAAGCTTTTGATGTACAGAATTTTGAAACTAAAAACCCAAAATCGAAATTATCCAAATTTTTAAAACACGTACAGAATATTTAAAAGTCATAACTTAAGAGATAATATTTGTTTTCGATGTATGTAGAATTTAAAATCAAATTGGTACAAAAAGTGGTACCAATAAAATAAAAATCAAATGTCACAAAATTCGATGTTTCATACCAAAAAATTCAAAGTAGTCAAAATTTGTAAAATGAAGAATTATGAGATTTTGGAAAATCACAATTTTAAAGCTAATTACGAATTTTGACCTCGTTTTTTATACGAAACAGTCAAAATTTTTGGCAAGTATATCACAAAATTATGGAAACAAAATCAAAAATCAGAATAACTTTAATATACAGAATTATGAAAACCGATTTTTGGTATGTTAAAAATTATTCAAAATTTATAACCCCAAAAAAAATTCAAAAACGAAATGAATTCAAAAATTCTTCTAATATATTGTTTTGACAAATTGCATTGTTTTACAATTATTATTAAACTCACCCCAATTGTTGGAAGGCAATATGTTGTTGGAATTTTTGATTATCGGTCAAATCATTAACGCCACTTGCAGCAAAACTATGATGCGACGACGAACTTGACGAATCAGAATGTTCTTCTTCGCCTTCACTTTGTCCACGAGACAAAGACTTCCACGGATTATTGGGATTATTTTTGCCACGTTTTTTCTGAGATACAGCCATTCGCTGTTCGCGTTTACTTTGTAGGGCATCACAAAAGGCAGCATTCCAAAATCGTAGTGTATGCCAGATAGGTTGTTGTCGAAGGTAAGTAAAAAGGTATTCCCTGTAAGGCTCACAGCCAGGAACTTCAACTGTAATATACCAACAAAACAAGACGTCAATTTCAAAAATATCATAAACAGGTAAATCTACTAACTTTCATGATAAAATGTAAAGCACATATTCATAACGCTCGCCGCTGGCGTATAGTCCTCGCTCTCTGTGCACTCGAATAAAATTATTGCAAAATTCTGCACCAACGAATAAAATGTTATCTCATCCACCCTCTTCGATTTCAATTTCTGAGCCATGACATACCGACAAAACCACAATCGTCCGGTTTCCTGTCTGGCCATCTGTCCAAATTCCGACTTCAGCTCCAATCCAATAGTCGAAGGATTTGTGAACATGATGTCAACGAATTTCCGCATAAATTCTTTTGTCGGATCATCAGACTTATGGTCATCCAAACTTATAGACGACGCCCACGACGGCACCGAATTCTGCGACTCTGAACGAATGTAGTTCTTCCAGTCTGTTGACTCCAAGCTCGGACTCGCCTGAACCGGGTCATGGAGGCTGGTCAATGTACTGCTGTTTGAGGTTTTGCTGGGTACTTGGTTTGGAGAATTGCCAGCAACTTTTAGCTTTCCGTGGTCGTTTTGTATAAAATCCGTGGTTGCGGGTTGTGATGGTGATTCGTGAGATTCATGGAATGGTGGCGGTGGTGGTGAAAGAGGTGTTGATTCGACATCAATTGCGGGTGGTGTGCTCAGGAGCTCATTGATTTTTTTCAAGTCGTTTTCTATGTCAATGTCATTGTTGTGGGTGGATTTGGAATCGATAGAATTGCAACGAGATTTGTGTCCGCCACCCATCGAGCCACCATCGCTTGAACTTGATGATGACGATGAGGGTTTTGTCTGGGCAGCAGCTGTACCTGTATCCAATCTGGCCTCTAAAATTTGCAAAACAAGGACAAATAATTTTAAAATTTTATTTTTCTTTTTTTTTGTTTGCAGGGAAATAAATTTAATTAAAACTATAACTCACTTGGTTCCCAGTTGGGATGACGATATCTGCCAGAAATGATTTCTTCATGAGCACGACGTGCCTTAACTCTTCTCGATTCAAAATCGATTTTTGTATAATCTATTGTCTCATCATCTGGGAATTTATGTTATTTTTTTTATTTGAATTTTTATATGATGATGGTGCTTAACAAAAAAGTACTTACATTGAGGAACTTCTTCCTCATCATCGTCACAGTAATCTGAATCACTGGAGCTTATACTAAGTGTCAGCTATGAAATAAATAAAAAAAACTATATTATAGACAAAAGGAATTAAGGAACTATTATAATTTTTTTGTTTTTATGATATTTTTTAAGCAAGCTTTGTAGTTTGTAGGGAACATACATAGCTTTGTCATTATCATAATCATCATCATTGATTTCGATGTATGCATGTAGATAAAGTTTTGGTAAGGTTGAGATATTATTCAAGTTTGAAATATAATTACCTTAAATTTTTATTTAGGATTGTTTCTGCTAGTTCCTTACTATTTAAAATGGTATTTGAAGCTTAAAAACTTGTTCAATCGTTTTATGAAATGTTTCAAATGTTTCTCCGATGTTTTCTTCAATCGTTTTAAGAAATGTTGCAAATGTTTCTCTGATGTTTTCAATAGTTTTTAGAGCTCACAACGAAATACGTGTCTTGTGTTTTTTTAAAACAATAAATTATATTTTTTCTTTGTGAATTCTATTCTAATTTTATTTTGAAATAAAGTCAAATAATTTAGTTTTTAGAATGTGACTTCTCAATTCAGAGTTTCGAAGGAAAAAATGAAAAAAAAATGTTATATTGCTTTTTTGAGAAATAATGTATTCGATTGGTTTTAACTTTTGAGTATATTGAAAACACATAACAATCTCGAATTGAACACCAAAAACTAGATATTGTATGTGTTCTTTTTGTTAACTTGCATTTGCAGCTAATGCAATTCTTTCTAGCCCTTTTAAAAATGCTAAAAAAATTAGAATTTAATGTTATTAATTGATGGGAACATTCAACGAAGAACTCGAAAAATGTACAAAGCAAAGTTTTCTTAAGAAGAGAAAAAAAAGAACAGAAACTAGGCAGGAAATAAATTGCCCCAATTAGTTTGGAAATATTGCTAAGTTCCCAATAACATTCAACTTTGGGCCAAATTTTCAAAATAAAATTTCAGGAAAAACATCGCAAAAAATTAAGAACACTTCAAATAACGGTAAAATTTACAAAAAGGACATTGGTTTTAAAATTTTTTTTAATCTACGATATCACACAATTTTTTAACGATTAGAATCATTTGTAGTCTTAAAAATATCAGATGATTTCTTATAATTTTTAAAAACCTATACTGTCCAGTGTCCATATCATTCAAGTATAAGATTACCTATTCAAAATTTGCAAAAATTTTTAATTGTGACAATATGAAGTATTGAAAGTTAAAAAAAAATGAAAAATTGTTTCAAAATTTAAAAAAAATTTATATTAGCCGTGTTTTATGAACAATTGATAGCAACTCAGTAAAATTTTTACACACAAACAATAACAAATAAATTAATTTTCACTTTTTGTTTTGCTTAGAAACAATAACAAAATTTTTATAATCACTTTTTTGTTATTGTTTTTGTGTGTAAAAATTTTTGCTGAGTTGCTATCAATTGTTCATAAAACACGGCTATTGTCAACATTAAATTAGAATTCTTCGGTATACATTTTTAGAATTCAATGTTCAATTGACAGTATGGGATTGCAAGTTTAAAAGTTTTTTTTTGAAATCCTAGCTTATTATTATATATATTGACAATATACGATTTTAAAAATTTGTAAATTCGATCATTTTATCAGATCCTTAAAAAAAATTTAAACTCATAATGTTAGGTAATATAACATTTTTCAATATAGGGTACTCATTTCTAAAAAATATTTAAAAACAAATGTAAAGGAAATTTTTATATTGACAACACTAGTCAATATTAATAAAAACCAAAAAAAATGCCAAAATCCGTCGGTACAGTTTTTACTAAGCTTTATTTTAGCAGTCAAAACAATTGCTGGATGTCAATAAGTTCTTCGTTTACAGTTAATGATTGTTATAAAGGAGTTCATGGGAACACAGAAAATTATCCATTTGAATACAAATATTTTCCCAAAGTCTTATGAAAAAAACATTAAAAGACTTCAATTTATTACTCCAAAATATTGGAAAACATTTAATTTTCGATTGAAAGTTCATTGATGCAGATGCCAACTTTAAAATTCAAAACTGGAACCTACGTTAATTTTAGCTTACATTTGTTTTTTCTTTTTTAAAAAATGTTTGAAAAAAATTAATAGAAAATATCGTAATAAACTATTTAAGGTTTAAGCTGTGTTATTCTTTATTATAACATTAATGAAAAAAAATTGTTTTAGGTAAACATTTTTTTAAAAATATTTTGAGAGAAAATTGTAAAAGTGTGCAACATTAAATTCTTAATTCATATAAAAGTTAAAAATTATCAAACAAAATATAACCCACACGTTTATAAAGTATACAATTTTTAAAATAAAAATAATATATTTAATGATAGACCTTAAAACCGGTGCACACCAAATGTTTGACCGTTTTCTAGGAATTTTAGATATTTGAAAACACTTTTTTTAACATTTAAAATTTGTTTAAACTAAATTTCATTTTTCTTTTATAGATTAGCCGATAAAATTTTCTCCAATGTTTCAATACGACTTTCTTCTTAAACCATAGAGAAATTTTATAATTTTTCTTCTATTTTATGTGGTTTTTCTCTATAAGGGAAATTCTTAGACCAAGTTCTTAGTACTAGGTCATTTGGGGCAAAACTTGAATCAAAAGATTAACCCACTTATAACCCACGACAAGTCTATAAGGTTTAAAAATAGTTTAAAATTCCATGATTATTTGACTCTAAAAATAACACATTACACAAAAATACAAACCCTAATGGCCAAAGAACAATTATTTATTTCTTTCTTTGACCTACATGTAAATGTCTAGAAAAGTCTCTTTTAATTTATCATTTTTTGCTACCTCAAAGGAAAGTATAGAATTTCATTTCACTATTACAGTCTTTGTGGTGCATGCTATACAATTTAAAAGTCTTTAATTTACATGCAATCCCATGCTATAAACAATCTGATAAAACAAAACAAAAAAAAACATTTTGACATGCCACAACCGCAACATACCTTAAGTATCTCTCCCTCTTGCAGATACTTTCACATTCCCTACAGTGCAATATGTTTCTTTTTAGACCTTTCAACCTCTACATTATGAGCTGTCAAATTGTGTAGTGTACCTACATGCAATAATTACAAATCGATTTTATAAAAAAAAAACACCCTATCAAAGTGTGATTAAATTTCCCTATTTTTCAAAATTAATTTTTTTTTTCATTAAAAGAAAAACATGTTAAAAAATAAAACAAACATACCTACGACAAGAGAAAAAAAAAAGAAACTAACACGTAATGGGATTCCCCCCAGATAAAGTTTCATGCAAATATCTACTACAACAGGAAGTTGGGTACACAAAACTATACTCGTGCCATACATGCACTTAATGAGTTTGCACAAAAGCTTCACACAGCACCTACAGAGTATCATAATGCACGACATCCCGTAATAGGCGATGTAATCTTTACAGACAATATTCCTACCCTGCAACCGCCCACCCTCTAATCCCACCCATATACACTGCTCTTTCACGGCCACCCATGATTATTATAGGTATATACTTACTCTATTTGAAATCCCATTGAGCAGCTCGTTGCTATTGCCAAGAACGGTGAGGAATTTCGACTTCAATATTCCAGGTGTCCGTCCCATAAGGCTTTTGATTTTGGAGCTCTCCCCCATTGGGGGTGTTGGGGGCATGTTTAAGTCAACCATGCCTCTGCTGCTACTGATGCTGTCCTCCGTTGCTGTCCGTTGGTCAATGGGTCAGGAAACAATTCAATATCCAAAGGTGGCGCCCTTCATTTACGCCGCAGACACACATTTCCATTAAAAACGGTCCTCATTGTTGCCAGCGATATGTTTATAATTAAAAAAGCAAAAAAAAAAAAAAACAACAAAGCTAAAAAAGAACCTTCAAGTTCAATTTGTTTTTTTCAGAGATGTGTCGTAACGGCTTGAAATACGCAATGCACCTCACACAGCTCACACCGTGTCAGTGAGTGTGATGGCATTGAAAAATATCCTTCGCCTTAAAAATGTTGTTTGATTGTGCCAAGAGGAGAGTTTGCTGGTAGGTTAGGTTAGGTATGTTCCTTTGACGAAAATTATTGATTTTTTATTTTAATGCTGTTGACGGATTTTCTCGGTCGTTTTTATCTCCTTTTTTTCTGCACACTGGTTTTTTTTTTTTAATTAATTTGTATCTCGAAGATACATATACCTAAGTTAACTTTTGTATTTTTATTTTCACATTTTATCTTGTTGTTGTTAAATTATGACAAGGCACTTATTTGTAAATAAGTTAACTAAATTTTTTTTTTGGTATTTGTTGATTGAAAAGATTTTATTATTGAATTTTTTTTATTTTGTATTTATTTAGGTACTGTATGGTTTTATGTGTTCTGAAGTGTTTAAGGTTATTTTAGGGACTAAATCGCTGATGGCAAAAAACAGCAGACTTATGCCTTGCCTTGCTTTGTGCCGTGCAATGGTATCACATCAAACGGCTGTAAAATGCTGTGGGAGAGCTTTTTAGTGCAGATGTTCGAGTAGGTATGTTACCATAATAATTTTAACCCTCTTCTTCGGCCAGAGACATTGAGCTTTTTTGTTTGTGGGGAGGGGAATGGGGATTGTTTTGGGCCATCATCGGAGAAAATCGAGAAAATAATAGAGAGGCTGTGTGTATAATATGCCCTTTTTTCCAAAGGAAAGCTTTTTTGTTTTATTTACACAATTCTTAATGTGTTGACGGAAGAAAGCATGATGGCAATTACTGAGTGCTTATACACCTTGTTCATTCATACAAATGGAAGAGAATAAAAAATCTAAAAGCATTGAGAAAAGCTTGCAGAGAGAAGAATAGGGTAGATTTTAGAAAAATAAGACAATTTTAACGCAAAACATGTTGAGATTTCGAGCAGTTGGGGAATTCGAATTTTCAAAAATTTGAAACAGGATCAACAGTAAACCAGTATAAAAATATTTAAAAATAGGTTTCTAAAGCTACATCCCAACACTATTTTAACTGTCATTCAGGATTTAAGAGGGTTCCGAAGTGAACAAAAACAATTATTAGTTAACTTTATTGTTTGTACAATATTAGCTCATTTTTGTACTCTTCTTAAATATTTAGTCTTATAAAAAGAAATGTTTTTTATAATAGATCCTGAATCATTATCAGAAAGTAAGTCTAAGGACACTGGGTCCAAGGCATCCGTGCGTCGTCATGTGCACTAGAACTTAATAATCCAGGATTTTGGAATAGAAAACTTTTTATTTTCAGACTTTTTAAATATCTACCAAATTTTGAATCAACAGAATTTTGGAAACCGAATCTTGGCACTTACAGAATTAAGACCCAGAAATCATTACTTTTTTTCATTTGTTGCTCCCTTGCCATAGAATAATAATTTAAGTTTTCACTCGAAGTCGAGATATTCATCAGGCCTGACCTAATGGCGAAATTTAATTTTCTCAGCTCCAAAAATAACCGTGTCATATAACTGTTGCGAATAATCTCTTATGTGGATTTTTGGAAGTAATTAAAGTCATTGCACCAACAAATATGTAAAAAAAAAAAACGTTTTTAACGGTTCCTGCCATAGAACCGAACTTTCAGTTTTCAATTTTCTCATACACAGTTTGACTCATTATGACCAATTTTTTTTATGAAAAAGGTCCCCTATAATTTTAATAATTTTAGCTACATATCAAAATTTTCCAACAAAAATTTTTTGGATTTAAAAAAAAATCATTCACTGTTTTCAAAACACATGATTTATTTTTTTATTTATTTTTGTTACAAAAAGCAAAAAAATCTATTCTTTTTGATAGCCCACCTCATAGAACGGTTTTGCATCATGAAGTTTTACGTGAACGATTTGGCCAGACATCGAAGTGAATCATACTAAAGTTATACTTTTTCTGAAAAAAAAAAATATGTATTAGTTTTTATTTTTCAAAAAAAAAAAAAAAATGTTCCACATACGCCACAGTAACCTTTATTTTTTAAATATTTTTTTTTTTCTACATTTTTGATAGAATCATTTAAAATTTTGAATAAAAATATTTCGACTGTTAGTTTCTCACTTTAAGGGTAAAGGAGAATTTCTTCAACTTTCTGCCAGAAGCAAGAAAGCAACGATCGAGAGTTTGATTTGAAAAACTTTTTTTAGATACATCTCATTTTTGTGTATTTTAAATATTTTTTTTTTTATTTTATTGCTTTCATAAAAAAAATTAATTTTAATGCAGAAAATATTTTAATTAAGATAAAAATTCTTAAATGAACAATTTTAAGATGAGAAACAAGAAAGCTATTTTGAAGCTAAAGATGGTTTATTGGTTAAAATTGTTGTACTAAATTTCCAACCAAATCTTTTATCGCATCTAATTATTCATCTTTGCGCAATTCTGACAAATTTTCCAACACTAAAATGCAATCGCATTTCTCTTTTAGTCAAAAAAGAGGACTCTCAAAAACTTAGTCTCTCGTTTCGACACAAAATACAATAAACAAAAAATTATTTGCATACTCAGAGTCAGAGTCTATCTGTCAGTCCTACAACCGAAATTTCTCCAACAAATTTAGTTTATTTCGGGATTCGGTGGCCACTGAACGTCTATACTAGCTCTAGACAATCTGATCAGCACCAAAAGATTTTTTTTTCTGTCGGTTTTTGAATTTTTGTCAAAAAAAAAAAAAAACACAAAAAGAAAACAGCCTCTCAGGAAGTCTTCTTTTCGTCACGCTTTTTTGTGTCGTGTCTTTTTCCGCCTATAGAAAAATAGATCATTTGGCTCGAAAAATGTGTGAATGTTGAAAAAATTCACCTGCACTCAGAGGGAACATTCAAAAAAAAAAAAACACCGCCGCCGCCGACCACACAAAAATTTCGGGACTGAAAATAACGAATTAGAAAAAAAAAACTGTCACCTTTAACGATAAGTGGATCATTTCAAAAATATTGAAAACGAAACAACGATTAAGATTTTTTTTTCAGTGATTATATTTAAAGCGTGGGTTATATAAGATTATATTATACATTGTAACGTATTTTATTATTTTTACTGTGTGAAGAAAATAAAAATCCATCCTTGCCAAAAAGGAGAAAGTTCAAAATAGTTCATGCACTATTTTTCATTAGCTAAAAATCTTCTTCTATCTGCGATCTGATGTGTGTGTTTATAAATAGTTGCAATTCTAAAATAATCCATAAAATATACCCTGGGATAACACAGTCCCCCTTTTAAAAACATCAACACGAAGAGGAGACTTTTCTTCTTATTCAAAAAAATATCTACGAAAAAGGAACAAAATTGTATGCCTCGAAAATGAATGTGAGTCTATAATAGCATTTAATATAATTTATATTTAAAAAAAAGAATCATTAAAAAATAAAATAATTTTTAAAAAACATTTTGGAAAATGTGCAAAATTTCATTGGCGGAAGAATAAATTGTCGACATCAACTATATCTCTCTTTTGAATTTAAGAAAAAAAAAATCCGAAAAAATCTTGTAGATATTTTTATTAATAGATTGGGATACATAGGCATCTTATAGTGCTTTTTGTATCTCTTATATGTTTTTTTTTCATCTTCTTCTTCTTGAGATAAAAGTTTATGCGGTTGTGCTGCTGTGCATTTGAAAACCCGGCATTCTAGATCAATGGTGCAATATACACATTTTTTTTTTGTTTTTCATTTTCTCTATGTTACAGGAAATATGTGACACAACAAATCATGAAAAACAAAGAAGACGAAATTGTTATTTTTAATAAATGAATTTATAATAATGAAATAATTATAGTTGTTTTTTTTTATATCTGACTACTGTGGGTGGATTTTGAGATGCAAGCAGAAATAGTTTTTTTTTTTTACTGTACACCCAAATTTTTTTTTTTAAACTAAAGATATTTTAAAAGTCTGTAAGTTTGTATACTTTAAAATTCTCACGGTTCTTCTATCAACACTTTTGAAAGAAGAGGAGATTTTTCATGTGTGTATATAGAAAAGACTTTGATCACAAATATTCTTCTACAACAAGACACACCTAATTTTTGTGAATCATATTATTATAACACCCACCCACAGATTTAATGATACAGAATTAATTTTTAACAAAAATTAATTTTAATATTTTTGAGGGTAGATATTATTGCAACAGTCCATTGAATGGATTGTTTTGCAAAGTGTGTTTTGTTTTGTCAAAAGTTCACACAGAAAAGTGTTTCTAGTTCAATTTTTTTTGTTTTGATAGTTTTACAAACATTTTCAAATCTTTTTGAGAACACTGATGGATGATCCGATAATATAATTAAGTTCATTTCTATTAATTTATAAATAAATGCATATATTTAAACTTGTGGTATCAATTTCTTTATAACTGATCCTATTGGGTAATTATAGTAAAACGTTGAAAAAATGCTCAAATAATGTTGTTGGTAAACGAAAAACAATTTAAAAAAAACAGCACTGTGACCCAATTTTTGGCCTAGATGTGTCACTTATTTTCGACTTCTTACTTTGAATTGGTATCAATGAAGGGTTTTACCTATGCAACATTAATTTCTTTTTAAAACTACTTAAACTCACATTTTTTAAAAACTAAATATTGAAAACCTCCTTGCTCTTCTTTTGCACCAGGGAATAAACATTATAAACTTTCAAAACATATATTGGTACATTATGCGTTTTTGATTTTCTAAACTGTGTTTAATCAAAATTCTATTTTCTTATTTTTTTTTACTAAGTTAATAATAATTACCATACAATTTTAGTTGTTATTTTTGTCCAACTTTTTTCAGTTTTATGATTAATTCCAAGGAACGCTTTTCAATTGAACATGGGTCTCGTTTTGAAATCCTAATTCTGTGCAAAGGTTTAATTTTCTGTCAAAAATTTATAAAATCAGACAACATCACTTTTTTCCAAATATTTCGACTCTCTTTGCCTTCGTACACAGAGAAACAAAAACAATGAAATCTTTTTAAAAACAGCAAATCAAATAGATTTTCTAAATATATCTGAAGTGGATTTTTTTAAAGTCAAAGACGAAAATCATATTGAAATTTAATAAAATTTTCGTATTATTTTAAGAAGAATACCACTTAAATATAATACGAAAAATATATAACTGACAGCTATTTTAATGGAATGATCTATAAAATTTTCTTCATTGTTTTAATACGACCTTCTTCTTGGATGAAAAATCTGATTTTTTCATTAATTTTTGTAGTTTTTGCTGCATGTCACTTTAGTTGGAATTAACAGAATTAATTACTAAAAAGAAAGAGTCTTAGGTTAGCGAAACAATTTTCATCGATCGAAAAACTATTAGTTGGATATTCCACCCTTAATTTGTCGTTATAAGTTGTGACAAATAAGATTTTGTTGTTTTATGTCATTGGCTTGTAAATTTGCAATTAGGTAGTCCTGATTTAAATGTGACAGTTTCTATTTTATTGCGCTATGTATTTTTTTTTATTATGTTAGCACAACAAAATCAAAAACGTCACTTATAATGTATCTCAAGTTATTAAGTATGAATTGCTAAATAAGGACCGAAACATAGATCACAAATCTTCAATTAGAGGCTTGTTTAATTTACTCCAAAGTTTAAAAAGTCATGGACAAGCAGTCAAAAATTGAGACAGTTAAGTTTTGTTTCGTCAATTTTGGATTTGGGGCTAGGCGATTGACTTACTTTGACCATTTCACAGCCGGTATTATTTTTTGTGTCTGATAAAAATTTTGTTGTAATTTCAGTTTCATTCAGTTTAGTTTAGCTTTAGCTATCCTCTATAAAAGAACTACTTTCAAATGCCGAAAAAAGACATATACGCAATACGCATGCTTTAGAAAAAAAAAACAATACGTTTTAAATAATACCTGATGCCTACAAAAATAAGATCATAAAATAACTTCTTCGGTCAACAACACTTGAAGTGTTCCATAATTGAAGTCAAGTAGTTCAAGAAGGACATACATATGTACATATTTTATATTCTTAAAAAGTCGAGTTGAAAAAGTATATTTATTGATTAAACAGCTTTTCTTCAATTTCAAATTAAGAGCGCAAAAAATCCTTTAAATACATAACATTGTACGTTGAAAAAATGCTGTCACAACTATTAAAACATTATTTTTTAGGAGATGCAAAATAAATAAAATCATTTTTAAAATTTCAAATTAAAATATGATCTCCCCATCACACAGATCTATATTGTCTATACTCCAATATATGCTTGATATAAGCATACTCATATTTTTGCTATAGATTCCAACTATAAAAAAAAGCTGTACAATATTTATCACAAAATAAATTAATCTTTTTATAAAAAATCGCCAACACACTGAAATAATAAATATCAAACATCGAAAAAAAATTAAAAGCGAAAAGTTTTAAATCCCAGAAATCGAACAAGCATTTTTCCATCAGAAAGTTCAAGGCAGTGTCAGGCACACTCCTCGCATAGTGAATGTTTGATCTTCTAATCAAGTATTTTATTTTGTGTTAATAATGTGACTTATATCTGAAAATTAGTTCTTTTTTTAATTAATTTTATTGAAAGTAGAAAATGTGGGTGTTGCTCGACGATGAGTGCATTATACGCCCCACAGCACATTTTATTTTGTGTTATGAAAATAATTTTTAAATTATGTGTTTTTTTTTATACCTATCAATGTTTTGAATATTCGTCTTCTGAACTTTACAAGAAGTCAATGCTGGGTCTTTGGATGTGCTAGAGGGGTACTGCATCTGAAATGAAATGAAATTCCTAAAATGAAAATTAAAATAATAAAAAATGCCAAAAAGAAACTAAAAATACATTTTAGAAATCCAAATATCCAAAAAATTGTAGATCTAAAGCATTCAAAACTCATTCAAATTTTTGAGATGCTTTAAATAATATGTATTCATGAATTTCGAAAAAAACACATTCATTTTATTTATTTTGATTTATTTTTAATTCTAAAATATTTATTATTTTAATATCTAGAACTCATCATCGAGAACAAATACTCTTCCTACAAAACTCAAAGTCGAACGCTCTATGCCTAAATGGGTGGTACGTATACACAACACACATTATACCAACCATAAAAACTATAATATTTTGTCTTTACATTGGAAATATTTCAAAAATAATATTTGCATTAGACAGAGGCAAACGACCGAATTGGACCAAAGCCACCAGCTCCACCACCCTCAGCTACCAATGGTATTGGTGCTACAACCTTTCGACCACCAGCATTGCCGCCAAAAAAGAATCAACCCGAACCCGACTATGAAGTCATTGAATTTTCTGGTCAGCAATATTCGAACGAACCGACAACAACGATGCGTCCAAAAACTCCTGGTAAATAAAAAATAGATTTAATTACCTATACATAAATAAAATAAAACAGCACCACCAAAAAAAAAGATCACACTGGAGATGAATATATTTTGTCAGAAGTAAAACGGATCTATTTTCAGATGCAAGACGTCCCGAATCTGCAATGAAATGCACTTTATGCGGTTCCAATAGTCCCTGGGTAACATGTGACGAATGCGCTCAACAGATATTTTGTGCATCTTGCGATGATATGTTCCATAAACATCCAAAGCGAAAGACACATCTAAGGAAGGTAATTATCGGATAATTAAGAGACTGACGATGATAAATTATGTTGATGAAGTTTTTTTCCATGAGACACGACCAAGAAAAAAAAAACAAAATTATCAGTTTGAGGAAGACAGCTGACCCATTTTGAAATATATCAATTAAGAAAATTAATCACCTAGGTACCTCAAATTATTGTTTCAAACAGTTCAACAGTTTTAATACAGAAAAGTATAAACTTCCAGATTTATTTCCGTTTTGTATTTTTCTGGAGACACAAAAAAAATGTTTGACAGAAGGCCGATCGAATTTTTTACTATTCCTTAATAGCTACTCAAATACGCAATTTGTTCAACTGATGGAAAATATAAAAATTCTTTATCTTCTCGGATACCATTAAAAATACATTTTAAAAATTATTGTTTTGAATTATTTCAAGTCAGTTTTGGCAGTGAACTTTCCAATTTAATATCTATTTCTAAAAACTCGAATTCACTAAAAGTCACTAAAATCTCTTCACAGCAATTGATTTATTAAACATTTCCCAAATATTCTCCAAAAAAAAACTCAAATGCCAAAAAATCATCTATGATTGGCATTTGTACTGATCTTTCTATTTTACGGCCATGAGTTCACTGCGATGTTAAAAACGCCCTCTATGTGACAGATTTTATCCTTTTTTGTATATCAAGACAACGCAGCTGTCAAACGTGACAGTAAACCTCGATGGTAAAATGCTTTCCGTTTGATTTAGCCTTCAGCAACACTTGTCGTAGTTCATTTCAGAACACCTTAACATTTTTCGTAGAAGGTAGTTCTAATTACAAAAAAATCGTTTAAAACATACAACTTGATTTTAGTGATTAGGATCATTTCAATTCTAGTTCTACTGCATTTTGCATCAACAAATTGGCTCATATATAATTTAAAATCTATCTTTTTGCTCAAAGTAAATTTTGTTTTCTTCTTCCAGGCCATTGAACCAAAGAAAGGAAGCACCCCTCTCATCCCACCAAAGGCTCTTAATCCAACTGCTCCTGTAGCACCACCACGTCGCAATAAAAGAGGAATGCCATCACCAATGCCACTCCGAAGGGATCAGGTACGACTCTGCATCATCTCATAAACAAAATAAAATAAAATTGAAAATAAAAATAAAAAAAAAATCCAAAACCAAAAAAAAAACACAACAACAACAAACAATGTTCAAAAAAAATTGTGTTTCGTGTGTTTTCAGCAAAAGCAAACAACAACAAAAATTTTTTATGTAAATTTTCATTCCTAGAATTTTTAAATTTGAAATATCAAAATTTTATAGTTTAACAAAAAAAAATAATATTACATAAATTCCATATAATAATTTCCTCTGAGCAATGCACGTTTTTATCTTCAAGTATAATTTTTCCTATAACAGAGCTTTTATGTTATACTATTTTCCACAAAACTTTCTCTTTATATTTATTGTTAATTTATATAAATTTATTTATCTATTTATTTTTTTTAAATAAAATTTTTAAAATTCTCGGTCTTTTCAATCAACAAAAAAAAACAAAAAGTTTATTTTTTTCACAAAGGCAAATAACTTAAGAACTCAATCCTAGGTGATAGGTTCTACAGCAACAACACCATCGGTCTCCCCTGTACCTGGGAGTCAACAACAACAACAACAGCCAGCTTGGCAAGATCGTTTAGGTTCATTGCGAAGGGGTCTTAATCTAGGCAATCGACCATTGCCAGAGACACCAAGAACTCCCAGCGATGGAGTTTCTTCAAGATCTACCACTCCCAACAGCAAATCGGTCTTTGATCAGATTCAAAAGCCTCCTTCGATAACACTGGAGAAAATCAAGACGAAAGCCAGTGCAACGCTAGACAGAATGGCATTGTTGCAACAGAGATACCGACAGCATAAACAATCGAAACCAAACGAGAAGATCAATGGACAAAGGGAACAAGTGAGTTGAAAGCCCCAAATAGTTGGACTGACATAACTGACGGGTCTGCTATTTAAATCTTTGAGACAATAGCAAATTTGACAGTTGTGTAAGTCCGTTTCCTCCTTCAACAACAAAACCTTCATATTTCCCCTTTACTTTTTCATTCAAAATTTTTGTAGATGTTACCATCTGACCAATGGTCAAACATATCATCGCCATCACAATTTCGATCTGGCAGCATGTCATCTGGCATCAATTCATTTGATTATCCTGATGAATCTTCGTTTCATTTTAATCAGCAGATGTCCATGGGTGGCGGTATGAGGGGTCAAGGTCCTTCGGGAAGAAATATGAGTTCATCGGTTTTTAATTTGAATCAAATGAGCCAGCAGCGTCATAATAGGGATCAACAATCACCTATGTGGATGGGTGGTGGCAGTCAAATGCAACAGGTTTGATTTTAACAGTACTAAAGCTTCTTCGAATTTATTTCAATAGTTCTTCATTTTCGTTTCAGGCCCAATCCATGGCTCAGTTGAACTGCATGAATTGCCATAGCCATGGTGGATGGAATCAGTCTCATCAACACTCCGAAGACTGGCCAGGAGCAGCAAATTCAAATTTGAATCGATCGAATATGAGTTTGAATGTGACGCATGGTTTCTATCCAAGTCATCATAATCAACACATGATGCATGCTCCTCCCGTGTTTATGAACATGCCTGGAATGTATCCGTATCCCATGGGAATGCCTGTTACAGCCATGAATCCAGGTATGAATCATTTTTCATCCATCACACTTACTTTTTCATTGATTATTCCGTTTCTTTTTCAGGTATGATGGGAATGCCATCTTCAGGAAGATCTCGAGCAGCTTCACGAGCCGGTTCGAGAGTTCCCTCACCCACTCACAGTCGAAAATCAATGCAAGTTCGTAGCAAGAAACGAAATGATTTCAGTGAAAATGAACTAACCGACGACGAAGATTCCGATAACGATGATCGAAGATCACTAATGTCACAACGATCAGGAATGGTAAACGCAAGACGCACTCGAAGAGTATCAAGTGTCTCACAGGCCCTGGAACACGAAGAACCCAGGAGTCTCAGATCAAAAGCTATGAGCTCAAGAGATCGTCGAGGACCTTCGATGCCAAAATCTGTACAAGATGAATGGACTCCGACGAGAAGGCCTTCAATAACAAGCAACGCAAATTCAAACTTTAACTCATATCGAAAGGTCTATTCGGACTCGCCAATTTCACCAGATTCCGAGGCATCGGAAGCACCTCCGACGAGAGTACTAGTTCAGGCTAAGATTCAGGAAAAAATGAAAGAATCTTCATCGAAAACTAAGCCAAAACCGTTGGTAATAAGTGACAATGAAGAAACTTCCCAGCACTTGCCCTCAGAGCCACAGAGTCCCTTTGAAAGAAAAGAAGAAGTCGAATATCAAAATGGCAACGATTTGAAACTTTCTGAAGAACCTGTCCCAACTACAACTACAGCAGAAGATAGTTCTTCACTTGGTCCGCCACCATCAACACCCGAACATGAATGGGAATGTGAATTTTGTACTTTTGTCAACGAAGCTAAGACCAAAATCTGCTCAATATGTTGCAAGACACCCATGCAAGCCCCAAAAAAAGCTATCCCAAAACCTCCAACAGCGGCAAAAGTTACTACATCTACAACAACAACAACTGCAGGTGTTACTAATGGCATAGCAAAGTTAAAAATTTCCCAACAAACTAAAGATGAATCTGAAGATTACACAGCAGCGGCTAAGAAGAAAGGTAGGAATAGAAAAATTTCATTTTTCCTCGGCACCAAAAACTAACTATTGAAAACAAAAAAGCCAATCAATGGAACTTTATTAGATTAGATATTTTGTATATAATATTTGTTTGTTGTTGTTGTTGTTGTGCAAAACTACCTTCCTAACGAAATACACCTTGACATGATCCACATATTTGTTGTTTCTCTTAAAAACAAAAGAAAGAAAAGATTGATTTGCCGAATGTTTTTTTATGGAATGGCTTGGAGTTTTCTCTTAGTTTCAATTTTTGAACGCTCTCCTGATCTCACGAAACTTAGTGCGGTTTTTAAGTTTTTTTTTATTTTAGCAAGTTAAGCAAACGTAAAATAAAAGTACGCTTAGTTGAGAACTGATAACTACAAAACAAATTCTTTTGTAATATTAAAGCTTTGAGAGTTATTGGAACTTGTTAAATACTTAAAAATATTTTCCGAAAAATTAAGTCACATACCCTCTCCCATTCCCTCTTAGACATGGAACCTATTGAAGATATCTGGGCAACATTAGACGAGAATATCCAAGCCGAGGCAAAAAAGGTTAAACGAAATGCTGAAACTGCAATCGAATACAAAAAAGCAAAAGACCAACAACAGCAACAACAATCATCGGAAATAACTAGCAGTGTTGTACAAGAGAAGAAAGTTCAAAAAGTTTCAACAGGTTGTGGACCTTCGCCACCAAAAGAAATAACAACAAGAGAACTAAGATCAACAGCAACTTCACCTGTGCCACAGAGTATGTCAACTCAGGTAAGTCATAGCCATTTTTCAATGTTTAATCTGGAGGTGCGAAACAGTCAAGATCATAAGAAGAAGAAAAGACTTAAATTAAAGCAAGCATCTTCAGGTTTCATGAGTTTATCATTTTTGTTTCTGAAGCTATTTCTTTGAAAAATAACCTTATTTTTTGTCTAGACATATGATGATGTACCAAAACGAAATGAAGAAACCCATTTCAAGACTACCGAGACTTCAACTGAGATGCCGTCAAGTGATTTTCAGGTAAACATTTACTGTCTTAAACATTTCTATAACTCCCAAAATATTCCAAAATTCTTATTGCTTCCAGAACCACTCCTTCACTCCACCAACGCGAAACTTTAGCCCTAAGGAGATGTTCCTTCCTATGTCACCACCAGATGCTTCTACATCAAGAGAAGCTGAAAATCAAGCTTTCATGGATAGAAATCTAAGATTCTACAGAGAAATGCCAAGTGAACAACGCTATCGCAGCTCAAATGATTTATCACCAATGGTTCAGCCGATTCGACCTCAAATGCCAGACTATCTATCAATGCAAAAGGTAAGTGAAAAATCATTTATAAACTCACATGTCCATTATCCACAATAATATTACCCCCTCATGTATTTAGGCTCAAACATATCACAATGACATATTCTTTGATCCATATGCGACATCTAAAAGAAATGAGCCCACCAGAGATCCCGAGATTGAACTTTTTATGATGCTTAAAGTATGTGTGAATCATAACCCTTAAAAAAAATAACATTTTTTCTAATTGATGGAATTTTAACCATATTTTAATTTATAGGAAGCTGAACACTATAAATTCACAGCTGAAGAGCTACATGCAGCCTTGAAAAATTGCGGCGACACACATCCAATTGTCTGGCTTCGAGAAAATTGGTCGAAATTGGTTCAGACTGTCCAGAGCCTAGCGACCAAATACGGACAGGAACGAATTGAAAATGTAATAGGAACCATCTCAGCTATTGAAGCACGAGAAGCCCTTCGTTTACATGGAGGTAATGTTTGGCAAGCTATATCCGAGTGTGTTGAACAACGTCAGCGGAAGTATCTTGAAATTTCGGCTAAGGGAAATTATTCCCGAGAAGATATCGTAACGGCTTTGACAGCTCATCATGGAAACATGGATTTGGCCCTATTGGACCTTAGCAAAACTCAGCTAAAACCATTTCTGATGAGAGTATGGGGCTCTCCTGGTGGAGTTGAGAATGAAAGTGCTAATTTTATGCCACCACCAACTCAGCCACCAGCTCCAAAAAGTGGTTAGTAGCAAAATCGGAATCTATATTTGATACTCACTCTGTTTGGAACCTTTAACACCAATTTTTGATCTTTTTTGTAACTTTTGTAATTTTTGTTTTTATATTCTTTTGGTTTTGATTAAATTAGTTTTAGATCAAATCTTTGCTTTGTTTTTTTTTTTTATTTTTCGTTTCTACTTTTTACATTCTTTCTTTTTTTTTTTTTTTGCAAATTTATTTTATATAGAAATCAGTTCGCCAATTCATGAATTTCTTGCTGCTAATGCAGAACAAATAGCATTTACACAAGATCAAGCTTCATACAGAAATGCATCATCACCTTACAACAATCAATTTGAAACTAAAGAAGATATGTTTAGCAACTCACAAAGTAACAACAATAAGAATGTCTTGAAAGATCTTGAAATTCTAATTGGTAATATGGAACAGGTACAAGCGAAACAAAATAGCCAAGTTCTTCGAAGTATGGAAGATATGTTGGGTAATCTATTAGCTAAGAAACCTGTAGAGGCTGAAATGGATTCTGATTTGGAGAGAATTTTTATGAAAAGTCCAATTCAGTCGATTAGAAATGTTGCCAATGGCAATGTTGCTGTTGCTTCAAGTAAGACAGGTGATGATGTTAAGAATTTTGTATGGCAACACATACAAGATATTGTTCCAAATCTCGTCGAACAAGTTGAAAGAGATCTTCTTGAGCCATCACCACCAGTTTTGGAAGTTGAAGAAGCCGTTCGGCTTGTTGAACCTCCTCCAATAGATGCCGATGAGTTTTTAATGGAGGAAGTTATAAGACCAAATTTGAAACATTCAATTGAAGAAGAAGAACCTGATGTCGAAATGGAAGATGTTCAAACAATGGAAGATTTTAAAGCTGTTGATGATAAGGGTTTGTTGAAAAAACAAAAAGAAGAATATGAATTGAAGACATTTAAAAATGCTCCTCGGCAAGTTTTCAAAATGGAAATTGCTCCTGAGTCATCAAGTGAAGAAGAAAGTAGTGAAGAAGAGTCTAGTGAAGAGGAAGATAGTCAAGAGGAAATTTCTTCAAGAGATGCACAAACTCGTTCTACTACAGCAAAGAATGCAGAATCCGAGGTCAAAATTTCGGCTTCTGTGGATGTCAAAGCTGAAGCTCCTGAGGTTCAGGTTCAAACTATAGAAGTTATTCCTGTTAGCAATGCAGAAGCGACCCCCGAAACCAATCCTAATGCAATCAATACTGAAAATAATCCGCAATCTGAGGAATCACTAACAACTAGTATGGAAACAACCAAAGAAGAATCGAAAAAAGACAATTCTCAGGCCTATAGAGGATTTGCTTTTCGTTTCGGTTTCAATAGCTCAAGAAGAAATAGAAGACCAAGAGCTCGGCGATCAATTAAACGAGAGAAAAAAAATGTTGAAGATGAAGCTGGAGTTGAGGAACATGAATCCGATCAATCTCAAGACCAAAAGATGGAAAATGTTTCTTCTTCTCTAGAAGTTATTCAAAATCAAGAGGCAGTTGAAGAAGAAAAAGTTAATGTTTCTGCAGAACAAGTAACTCAAAATGTTCCAAATACATCTGAATCATCTATTTTCAGTGAAGAAATCAAAAGTGAAAGTCAAACAGTAGACAATGTTCAGGATTCACCTTTACAAAATGAAATCATTCAATCAGGATCTGTAAGAGCAGCTTCGGTCAATGATGAAAAACAAAACGTTGAGATAGTTGATAAAAAGAAGAAGAATATGAAGAAGCGTTCCAATATTCCAGCACGTTCAAAACCGAAGCAAAGCCCAGATATTCAGAAAACTCCTCAGAAGATTCAAACAAATGAAAAAGATGAAACAAAAATTCCAAAAGTCTTGAGTACCGAAAACCCAGTGTCAAAAATTTCGGAAGCTGAAAATAATACCAGAATTGTAGAAGCTTCAATTAAAAGTATAGATACCAGTAGTGCGAAAAAAGAGCTTGACACCTCCCAAAGCCAAACAATTCCTCAAGCTACTTCTCCCTTAGACTCAGAGAAAAACAAAAATCACAGTGACAGTGATTCGAAGCCTAGTACAAGTTCAGCACGTAAAACTTCACAGCTTAAAAAACCAAAGGCTCGTAATACAGTAAGGGATTCCAAGAATTCGAAAAACGAAGACGTGAAACCTAAAGTTGATGAAGATACTTCCTTACCTTCAACGAGCTCCCAATTAAAAGTGTCTCAAAGAGTTCCTGAAACGACAAGTTTAAACACTGTCGATAAAGTGAAGACCATTAATGTTACAAACTTGGAGAACAATAAAAGCTTAGATCTAAATACCTCAAACGCAGAACCGTTAGATACAAAAGCAAGTTCTGAAGTAAAATTAACAGTCGCTAGTGTAGCAACCGCTGATATCCCAACTATTCTACATCAAACTTTGGTAAATGAAATACAAGGTGATTCGACAACTTCAAAAAAGAAACCAACTTCAAAAATTCCAGTAAGACGAACAACAAGTTCAACTAGTCTTAAATCTATAGAAAGCACTTCAAATTCTCTGACACCAACTCCAACTACAGAGTCTTCTACATCTCCATTCCATTTTGAAGAACAGCTGGGCCCTGAAAAAGATCAAAAAGATTTCTCAACTGAAGATGATGAGTTATATCAAGATGTTCAAAGTGCTTCTTCTGAAGAAGAAGATGAACCAAATTTCTATAATGCAATTGAAGATGTTATTCAACCAACTGCCGCTGCTTCACCTGCAGATAATAATACAGTTACTAAAGAAGATGACGATAATTCAGATCAAGAACTTTTTAGCATAGGAAGCGAAGAACCAAACACAATGAGTACTCGAGATCTAATGCAATCTCCAAATTCTGAAAATGAAGTTTTTCTTATTCTTGAAAATCAATCTTCAGTGAATTCTACAACAATAACGCCAGTGTCAAGTATGAAATCGATTGATTTTAAATATTCTGATCCTTCGAAACAAAATTTATCGGAACTAGTTGAAGACACCCAGAGATTGATCAAACAAATGAAAGAAGAAATCAATATTGATATGGCTGCTTATGATTCAGAAGATGATGATGATGATTATGAAGATTATAGTGATGATTATTCAGATGAAGAATACGAAGAAGAATATGACGAAGAGGAAGAAGATAATTCTGAAGAATTCACAGAAGAAGAAGAAACTGAAAATGACGAAGAATACAGCAATGCTGATTTAGGAGAAAGTGAAGCTGACGAAGAAATTCATGAAAATGAAGATCTATTAGAAGATGTACAAGAGGAAACTCCACAGGAACAAATCGAAATAGATGCAGACGCACAGCTTGAATCATTACAACACACTCCATCTACAGATCATACTTCATTAGTAGTCGTAGAAAAATCAGGCTTTAATAACGCAACACATCAAGAACACACAGATCCTAACACAATTTCAATAATTTCAGGTGTGTCTCTTGAAGCAGCAAGTGTAATTGAAGTAAATGATGCATTTTCAATTAAATCCAAAACTGAAGCTGAGTCTGCAAATTCAGAACGAGTTTTGGAAAATACTCTTCCATCTGAAATTCAAAATGTTGAAGCAGAAACAACTGATACTTCAGAAGTTGTAAAAGGTCTTAAGCAAGTTCAATCGGAAATGAAGAAAGTCCTTCAAACTGATTCTCAAAATTCTGATGTAACTGATTCTGCAAATATCAACTCTGTATTAGCAGATAATAAACCTTCTACTAGTAATGCTAGTACAAAATCAACAAAGGAAAGTAAGCAATCTGAAGATTCAAAAAAAGTTCAGCTAAAGAAATCTCAAGAGTCTCGAAATAAATCGAAAAAAACCAGCGCAGCTGACAAAAGAAAAGATAAGCATATTGAAGAAACAAGCCTTCAAATAGAAAGTGTAAAGCCAAAAGATGCACCAATCAATGAAAAAATCACAGATTCTGTCAATATTATACCTTCAGAAATTACACCCGAACCTTCCGAACAGAACACAACTCCTCCGGAACCAATAAATGAAGAATCTAACTCAACTGAGTTAACTAGTGAACTACCACAGAGGTCAACAAGTCAAAATGATTCATTGACACCAAATCAAATTGTTGAATTAAACGAACAACCATCCACATCATCTCCAATCTCTGAATTAAAAAGTGAAGAACCAACACACAATGAAGGAAATCCAAGCCCGGATGATCAATCAACTGTTCAGAACCATATTTTACCTGAAAGTATAGGATATCAAGAGAAACTTAATAGCGAAGCTCAAGTTCTTGAAATAATTGAACCTTCTTCGGCAAGCACTGATCAAATAGCTCTTCAGCAAATAGAAAATCAGGAAGATTTGGAAAGCAGAACACAAGTACCTGAGCTAAATCAAGCTTCTTCGTCAAATACTGCTACAGAAATGAGAGACAGACTTTTAGAAAATAAGTTCAAGCACAACAATCTAGAAAATAGAAATGAAAATCAAGAAATTTATGAAAGTCCACAAATAAATCCTAATGCTTCATCGATAGTGTTTGCTCTTAGGGGGTTGCTCAAAAATGAGGATATAGTAACAGAAACATCTGAAGAATCAATTTTCTCAGCAAAACAAGTTGAAGAGTCAACAGAGGCGGAAAACCAACCAATTAAAGAAAATTTGAATGCTCAAAAAACCGCAGCTACCAAAGATCTTCAAAACGAACCTAAAGCCATAGAAAACTCCTTGACAAACCATGAACATGACCTACCTGGAACTTCAAATGCCTCCACTTCACGGAAATCTCCCCCGAAAAAAACCGTTAGTAAAATTCCAAAACCCAAAATTAACTCAAAACCCACGCCACCACCTCCAACACGTTCGAAATCATTCTCTGCACCGTCACCAATTGGAGTTTCTTCAGTTCGTGCAATTCAACAAGAACTCTTCAATAAACAAGCTCAATTGGCAAAAAATCCAGCACCCTCCTTCCAGAAACCAGTGCCGCCAAAACTTGTTCGGAAAAAATCCATCACAGATGCTATTTCCAAATTTACTCAAGCTACTTCGGAACACAGTGTTCAAAGGTCACGAACACAACCTAAGATTCCAAAAATACCAAAAAAGAAATACCACGAGACTTGCTTCAGTGATGATGATTATCAAGGCTCAAGTTCAGAAGACGAAGAACCACAACCTGTTGAAGCACGTTTAAGGAAGCAGAGTGCTCCAGTTTTTAGAACCTATGCAAGCATAAAGGAGTTACAAGTTGAACAACCTGAGGTGAGTTTTCCATGTTTTTTCCCCAAAAATACTAAAAATTTTCATTCAGATCTGTGCCAAAAGATTAATGGATGAACAATTAGTCTCAAACATGGCCGAAGCTCAGATTGCTGCTGCGCTTGTTGGAATGCGCTTTCAACAAGATGTTTCAATTTGGGCAGCTAAAGAATGCTGTGATCTAGATCAAGCAATATCACTTTTGCAACAAGAATGTGAACTATGCATGGGATCTTATCCCATGAATCAGATAGTTTCAATGCTTAAATGTACCCATAAATGCTGCAAGCAGTGTGCAAAGAACTATTTTACAATTCAGGTAAGCAGAAGATCTTGAAAAATTATGAAGCTGCTATTAATTAAATTTCTCCAAATCTTAGATTACCGATAGAAGTATTAACGACTGCAATTGTCCGTTCTGTAAAACACCAGAACTCCATGATCCAAATGTTCTTGAAGACGAAAATCTCGAGTATTTCTCAAACTTGGACATCTTCATCAAGAATATCGTCGAACCTGAAGTACATGAACTGTTTCAGAGAAAATTACGAGACAGAACATTGATGCAGGATCCAAATTTCAAGTGGTGCATTCAGTGCTCATCTGGATTCTTTGCCAGACCTAAACAAAAGAGGCTCATATGTCCTGACTGTGGTTCCGTTACTTGCAGCCAATGTCGAAAAACTGTTAGTTAACGTTTAAACTTTGACCAACAATAAATCAATATCTTCTTCTTTCAGTGGGAAAAACAACACGAAGGTCTAACGTGTGAAAAATTCCAAGAATGGAAAGACGCCAACGATCCTGAAATACAAGCCAAAGGCGTTGCTGAACATTTAGCCTTGAATGGTATTGACTGTCCAAAATGTCGTTTCAAATATTCCCTTGCTCGAGGAGGCTGCATGCACTTTACCTGTACACAATGCAAATTTGAGTTCTGCTATGGTTGTGGCAGGCCATTTATGATGGGAGCTAAATGCACTGTTTCACCTTACTGTTCAAAACTAGGCCTCCACTCACATCATCCACGCAGTTGTCTTTTCTATTTACGAGACAAAGAACCACACACTCTGCAGAATTTATTGCTGCAGAATAATGTTCCATTTGATGTAGATCCAATAATAAATGTTGAAGCAGGTGCAAGCAAGTCAGCTGCTGCGTCAGCTAAATGTCCCATTCCATTGCAAAAAGAAACTCCTAAGGGTTTGGTTGATACTGTATGCAATTCTGATGTACAGAATGATCATGCTGGATTGTGTCGGTAAGGTTTTGGAATTTTATTTGTTTAAGATCCTGGATCTATAAAACTTTATCGTCCTAAATGTTTTTGGTAAAATTTCAGCCAGCATTATGTAGAGTACTTGGCTAACAAAGTATCAAAAGCCAGTATTGACCCTTTGCCCATACTTGATCTTACGGATTGTGTGCAAGAGCTCCGGAGACGAGGCCTACCTTTACCTGAACGTGGACCCTGGGACACCGATGAGATCTACAGGGATATGTGCTCGAAGGTTTGTGAATTCGCTAAATTATTTAAGTTGTTAGGTCGCTGAAGTTCTTGAGTTTAAATATTTTGTTCAAGCAAAGACGTTTTTGTCTTCACATTTTATTTTGAAGATCTAAAGTTAGAAGGTTTTTGATCGAACTAGAAAGGCTATTTTAACATTTAATAAATCTGCTAAAAGCTTTCAAGTCTAATTTCTATATTTAGTTTATGTTTGATGAATTTTGTTCTTATTTGAATTTATTTAAATTTTAATTCATTTATTTTCAGATTATCAAAGAGAAAATTCCTCTCTAATGGACTTGAATAACATCCATCCTGGCCAAGGTTGATGGCATTATAAATTACTTTCTTTAAACAACAAACACAAAAAACACGTCTACCTATTTATAAGAAATATAAGAAGAAATATTGATTTTCTATAGGTTGAATGAATGTAATCCCGCAAAGCAAGCAAACAAAAATTAAATTTACCTATGCAACCATAATTTTAAATCATTATAAACTATCCAGCAGCAGAAGCTCTTTCAAATGGAAAAAAAGAAGCCAGGACGAAAATGCATCAGAAATGCAGTCCACTGAAGCGCGTGGCAGAGTGCTTTAAAATTGATTTACTTATAATTACGGATATATTTTATGATGGAAGTTTCGATCCTTTAATAGGGATGTGAAGTATAGACTTACATCAGGGTTCTTATTTTTTTTTAAATTTTATTAAAGTATATACATATAGGTATATCTACAATATGTTTGCATGCGGATGGAAATTCAGAATAAAGTTGATTTTATTTATAGAAAGATGCTATTTTTTTTTAGATAATTTTACTGAACATTTCTTGGTTTCGATAGTGTGGAGAAAAATTCATCTTAGAAAATGGCTACAGTGATTTTATCTGGATTTAAGCTTAAGACAATAGTTTGCTTATACGTCGACGAATTAGTTTCACTTCCATCTAATTTCCCTCAAAGTATGCAACAAAAAACAACTGGCAGTGAAAAAATCCGAGGGATTGTACAAGATAAAAACTATTCACATCACAAAAACAAGAATGTGATTAAAGAAAAATATAAAAAAAGTATAAAATTAATTATTTGAATTGCTAAAATAAGCCAAAAAAGAAGTTTGAGTTCAAAAACCAAATATGTTTACTTACATTATAAGAATAAGAATTTTAAAAAAATCGTTAGAGCCGTTTTTTCAAAATAAAATTTTGTATACATAAATTTTTTAAATATTTGAACTAAAAAAAAAAACGCCAGTATTTAGAATTTAATATCAAACACAAATTTCAATGGTTTTCAAAATATTGAGTTTTCAAAAAGTAGCGTAATAACTTTGCTGTTTATATAAGGTGTTTGTTTTTTTTTTTTTGAGGTGGTGATGGTTTCTGAGTACTTTGTTAGTCATTTTCAATAAAGGACCCTAAAAAATTTTCTTTGCTTTTTGTTAGTCAAGGCAAGTCTGTTGTTGGAGTTGGTGTTGTTGTTGTTGTTGTTGTTGTTGTTGTTGTTGTTGTTGTTGTTGTTGTTGTTGTTGTTGTTGTTGTTGTTGTTGTTGTTGTTGTTGTTGTTGTTGTTGTTGTTGTTGTTGTTGTTGTTGTTGTTGTTGTTGTTGTTGTTGTTGTTGTTGTTGTTGTTGTTGTT